>JAMQGT020012321.1:0-153888 GCA_024447675.2 Pterophyllum scalare | reverse complement strand
CACACAGTTCCATGTGATTGAAGTCTACCTTATCTGCAACATAAACTAGAAATATCTATTTTTAGGTCCAGCACCTTTGATATTATTGCTGCACCTGGAGCATGAAAACCCCAAATGAAGCCACAAAGTCAATACCCAAACCAAATCCTGACAAAGCACAGCAGGGATATAAAAAATAAGCTCATTATAATGACGGATAACAACATTATTACAATTTTTTTTGACATTTATTCAAATGGCAGCCAAATAAGCCGCTGCAAGGAGTGGAAAATGTCTATCACAGCATCCTTTAACTTATGAAAGTTTTTTAAATTAATTATAATATAAATGTTTGTTTTTTTTAAAAAAGCCCAAACCGAAAGAACAAAATAGTTTTGGTTGCCCTAAAAGCCGCCAGAAGCCAGGCAAGCGCTGCACATCATTGTGTTATCTGCTCCACATTTGATTTAATAACAGAACAGAGTGCCGCGCAGGACCCAAATAAAATGAAGATTATATGCAGAGTTGGATTCTGTAAAATGTCATCTAAAAGAAATGAGTGGTACACCGCGGTGGCTCCCAACCTTTCCAAAAGTCCCTCCAACAATGCGCCCACATGAACACACTCTCAGACACATCTCCTGCAGAAATCAGTGTTACATTACTGAAAACGAACTCGTACGGAACAAGATTCTTTGAGCTCTTTCCGACTTGTTGGACTTTGCGGTCAAAGGCCGGTATTTTGAGACAAACAACATTGGTCAGTCTTCGCAACACACCATCGCACACTTCGTATTTTATTTTATTTTTTAAACTTTTTTAGTGCTGTGATGTTTTGTGTAGATTCATTGTTTGCTTTGGCCATCCTTTTACAAAGCTACCTTGCTAGCACCCGTGGGCCTTTTTGTTTTTTTGCCTTTAAACTTACCCCACCATCCCCACCTCCCCTCTACCTATTGGACAGGTGTAGCATATACATACATAAAGGGCCACTTCTACAGTATCAGAAGAAAAAGCATTGACAGCCAGAGCTTTTCAAGCCCAACACAATCAGTGGATTGTGCCTTCTTTTCAGTTCTTAGTACAAATGTGTTTTAGTCTAAGAGAAAGCACAATCTCTGTGAGGCCACTGTAGTTACAAACTAGCCGGCTGCATTGTAAAAGAGTTGTTTTAAATGTCAGCAAACATACAATCACTTTAATCTGATTAATTATTATTATTATTGAACTAATTGTTCACTTAACTAATCAGATAAACATTACAGAGAAAAATACTCTTCAGGCACTCGAGACAGAGCAAAGACACAAAGCCTTGTGGGTTCAAACCTAGCCTTTCTATATGAGCACATATTTACATTTGCATTAGGCTATTTATAGCTGTAATAATAAGTTACATACAACAAAATCTAAGCCTCTAATTGTGGGTTGGGTCTAATTATCAGAGGGGAAAAAATAGCATTTCATTTCCGCAATAAATCCTCACAAAAAGAGATTACCTGGAATTAGATGAGGACTCTCCTCAGCTAAGACTTCTTTGTTCACTGATACAAACAACCAGCAGAGCTTCAGATAAATCATTACAGAACATCCAGCATGAAGCTATGAAGCTGATCATTACTGCCAAATGTGTCCCTGGAGGACATAGCAACAGCAACAGGAAGATTGATGAGTTTAATAAATATTTAGTGTAATCCCTGGTTACCGTCTTTTCAATTCGGACGTCTTCTCTTACCAGCTACACCGAACTAATTAAACAAACGATCCCTGCTTTGTGTGTTCATTGTGGTAAGTATCGTAACAACAAACATGCTATGGGCCACTGTCAATCACTCATCAACGAAATAAAAAATGAGAGGAAGAATGTTGGGGGGGGGGGTAGATCCAGGCATGATGGAGGGAAACAGTGTTTCAGCTTTCATCCAACAGTTATGTAAAATGCCATCTCTTCACTGTCAACATTGTATCTGGTTTGATCCCCTTTCCTGTCTCTTGTTTTTATTACTTGATTTATTGGTCTATTTTTCTTTAAATCATCTGAATGAAAATTGGACACCAGCAAAAGCCGGAGAAGTCTAAACCTGTCATTGAATCTGCTTCCCTGCAAAAGGTCCGTAATGGAACACATTTAACCTGCAGAGGGCATCGTTCTATGAGGGCCTGAACAAAGTGCTTCTATCCTTAAAACAAAGTTAAAAGCTTTTTAAAAATATAAATAAATAAAAAAGTCTTTGATTTTGTGCATTGCAGCTTTGCAAAAAATAATGCTGTGGCTATAAAAACCATATTCATTATTGCTTAATCTCTCCTCTACCTGGTCAATTTTTTAAAAAAATGGCTACAGTAGTGGGCAATTAAGTTTAATTAGAGGCTATTTTTTATCTTCAACAATTCATTGACTAATTCTTCTGAAACTAAATTAATCTGAAAAGTATTTTTATGAAGTAGAGATTGTTTTCTTAAATGTATTTATTATAAAGAATACATTATAGTAAAGGTTTGTTTATGGAATTAGTTATGAAATTAATTAATCAATGATAGATCAATCAACTTCTCAGTTAGAATTTTTCAATGGCTTGTTTTATTACATATTTTAATTTTTGACTGATAAATGACCTATATGGATTATATAACACTGGACAGAATTGGGATCAGGTATATTTAGTTTTATTCTAAGCTCAGATAAATAATTGATTCACTTTTATTGTGTCAAAAAAATAAACTGATTTACTGATTTTAAGTTTGAGAGTATTTAAATCCCATTTGAAAAACTGGAACCATTTATTTTTTTCCTGTTGAACTCATTAATGAATTATCAAAAATGATGTGGATTAATGTTCTGCTTGGAAAATTATTGACTTAAAAATAGTTTACCATTGAATAATTAAATTCATGGATCACGCATGTTAATTTTTTTATTACCATTATGTAGTTTCTTTGTGATTTTTGTTAGAAAAATAAAAGTGTAATCTGAAAAATTGCTTTTGAGCTTACTTTTGATGGGGTTGCATGCTACAGAAGCCCATCACTGTACACCTCCACCCTGCAAACCTTCTGTTTACCTGCTACAACCATGACTCTTAACTATCAGGGGAATCATCCACAGTGGCTCACTACTGCCATCTATAAATCACAAGAGAAACTACATCTGCTGAGTTTATTTTGGCTTCCGTGTGTCACATGAACTGCACAGTTGATGTGAAATATTTGGGGCTTGATTTAAGATACAGACTTAGATGCAATCAGATTTAGCTTTATGATACTATTTATTGACTGAGTGTATTTACTTTGCCTCTTAACTAACCTCAAAAAGCTGCCCCCTCCCTCCCCACTTTCCTGCTCCCTCCTTCCTTCTATCTTTTCCCAAAATGTATGTTTCCATGTGCTACAACCGTGCTGGAAAACAGAACAAAAAAAGAAAAAAGACCTGAGTCATGAGTGGAGCAACAAATCTGACCCACAAGGAACAACCACAAAACATTCCCTGACTCTGAACAAGGAAAGTGCAGACTCGTTTCTCTTGGCACAGAAGCATCTATTCTTGAGCTAAAGTTCACTTTTCAAAATCATCCAGCCCAAGCGGGCTTCCTCGCATGAAGGCCTAACCTTTCAAAACAGGGATCGGCCCATTCAGGGAGCTATGCTGACCGCTGACTACCAGGCCACCAAAGCAACACTGTCTTGCTTTTCCTCATTCAACAGGTGGCACGCATGAGAAAATGTGGGCATAGAGATTAGACTCACTCTGGCCAAAACCACCAGGATTCTGATCCTGAAAAGTCATTTTAAAACAATAGAAAGCATGGCACCTTATATACTCGCAAACCGCACGCATGCAGCTAATGAGTCCTTTGAGACAGAAAACACACACTTCAGTAGGGAATGCGCCAATTTGGTTCCAGGCGAGCCTTGATCCCAGTGAGATACACACACCACTGCAAGCGTGCCACTGAGGACTGCATTGGACGGTGTTAATGTAAACACCAATCAGAGAGTGAGTAAACCTAGCCAGCCGGTTATTATGAAGGCAAGACCGCTCATCATTCACAGGCGGGTTTACGAAATGATAGTCGCTATCCTGGGAATGACTGTTTTCCCCTAAACTTTTTACATTATACAGATGCAGCACGCATGTTTCACCAAACAAGCAATGCATTCCTTAATGTAACCTTCAGGGTTTTAAACTTGACTCATTACGAGTTCCCTGAATTTCCTTAATGTGTTACAACAGTCGTGTTACAGCAGTCGACACTTATATTAAAGATGGCAGAAGTTTCAAAGAATTAGGTCAACGTATGAAGAAGAGCCAAAAGCTCAGGCTTCAGACTGTTTCAGGCAAAGGATCTGTGCTATTTAAAACGGATATACCTTATATGGTCGTCTCAGACACACTGCTCTGTCTGTAAGCAAACAAGCCCCACCCACCTTCCTTAAAACCTCTTGTTTCTGAGGGACAGCCAATCAAAAGAAAGTCAGCTTAAATAAAAAGCATGCCCTTAAAAGAAGAGGAGCTAAAATGGCTTCTTTCAGACTGAAGATGACCTGAGGAGCTGCACCAATACAAATAAGTATTATTTTGAACAGTGAATTATGCAAAGCTATTTTTAGTTGCTTCCCAAAATAAAAACATGGCCTGGAAATTATCATAATAGGTGCCCTTAAAATATATATTTTGCCTCAGAAGGAGTGAATAATGAAAGTCACATTTCTTCCAAAATGCCAGGTTTTCAGGATCAATGCAAAGAACTTGTTTTACACTTTTGCAACACTACAGTGTTGAGGTTAGTTAGTGGTAATATTTGCTCAGTTGTATAAATCACAATTTACTGTTCTATAATAAACAAATTCAAACAAAGTGTCAAATCTTAAAGAACAGTTGTGTCTGAGATTAGCTGTTGGGTAATTACAGGGAGAATAAGGATAAGAACAAGAATAAGTGCAACAAGCAGAAGACGACCTCTTTAAGCTTAAGCAGCATTAACATTGGTCGTAACAATTTTAGCTTTGCATGACCTCAGGAGAATACTCTCTTGTTTATGAGCAGTTTATTCACCATAAAGAGAAGCAAAGTTTTTGGAAAATGCTGTTGCAGTCCAGTGAAAAACATGTTTTTCAAAAAGCTTAACCTCTAATGAATTTTAAACCTCATGACAATGCATTGTTGACAATCTAATAGGTTTTTAAAGAGAGTTTTATTATCCTCAGATGAATAATTTCAACCCCAAAAGGAGCATGATTGCTTCGGTTCATCTAAAAAACAAAACTCACCAAATTTGGAAGCGAAGGGCTTTCGCTGCAAAGCTAGCTCTGGCTTATTTTGGAGCAGAATTGGCACGCACCGAGGATAACATAGATCCTCAACAGTAAAGCGGGCCAATAATGCAGGAAATTGTAGGTCCGAACACTATAACATCCGCTACCCACAAATGCTGCTGGATGATACACAAGGAGTCAAAACAACCACATCACATTACTTACGAGTTAAACAAATTGCATAACAAGCCCACAGACTGGAGTAAGTAGTGGTATTACTGCCTGAGAGTAAACTGCTGGCAGGCTGCACAATAGCCACTTTAGGCCTATAAACGCATCAACACACCGAACAAACAGTGCAGAGCTTTGTGGGGAAACAGGCGTGTTAAATCCTGTGTGTGTCTCTGGTGTGGGAGCCTCTGCAAACCCGGATGGGGGAGAGACCAAAGGGTAACAGGGAGATAGAGTGAGCTGTAAGAAGATAATGGGATGATGGCAATTCTTTCTGAGGAGGAATTCAGATATGGATAATAAAGGATATACAAGGAGGAAGTTTGTCTCCGGAGTGCAATCTGCACTTCTGCCTTCAAAAGCCATCAAAAACAAAGTAGTGGAAACCTGCTGCTGCTTCACTTTACACACTCTCTCACCTCCCCAAACTCTTTCCATCTTCTCTTCATCCCCCATTCTTCCCGTCCTGTCATTTTTCCCCTGTCATGAGCGAGGCGTGTTAATATTTCAGCCCGTCTCCCTGTGTGTCTGCCGTGACAGCTGCAGGTGGGAAAACTCGCACAGAGCGCAACGTTGAGGGGTTTTGTTCATGCCCTTCCTGTGAAGCGCTTCAGTGGGAGAACACAATGGGATCATATTGAACACTCAGATGCAGAACAGATTAGTGTGAGCACTTCCCTATTTAAGTTCGTTGTTAATGCATATTTCACAAGTGCAGCTTATCCAAATGAGTCGGTACTTATTGTCGCAAAGATGAATAATTCATCAACTGTGGCTACTGTGTTTTGTTTGTTTTTCATAGACCACTATAGGTCTTTTTTAGGGTTTTGTATTATAAAGTTTAGTATACAACACAAAAAGCAAAACATTACATTTTCCAGTTTGGTGCTCTTCACTCCAAGTGTCTAACCTCTTTTAGTCTTTGAAGCTTGGAAACATTAGAGGCACTACTACACGATCCCCCAACTAACCATGCAAACATACAACGAAACAAGCTGTACTATTACTGTGAAAATATGCTTTATACATCAAGCTTTAAAATGGCCAACTGTAGAAGTTTGGTGTTGACAGTGATGATATCCAACATCTACTTCATCCACTTAAACTGTATTGAGGCTTAAAAGTATTAATAATTAAAAGTTTTGATGCTTTCAGTGACAGGTATTAAAAGACACACAAAGGAGACAGCTGTTTGTTTGGGGGGTTTTGTTTTGTTTATTCGCACTGGACAGCAATCCGCCCAAGGTGTATCCCGCCTCCCAATGCCAGCTGGGATAAATTTCAACAATTCTTAATCCTAGTTGGATAAATAATAAGAAAACAGAGTGATGAATATTACTTTTTCTGGTAGCCATCCCATTTAATAACATGTTGCAAACCTGGGTTCAAATCCTGGGGCCAATCTGTGTGGATGTTTGTATATTCTGAGGGAGGGAGGAATGAATTACAAATGTACTTTGCTAAGCTAGCTAACCATCTAGATAGCCAGCACTTTTTAGCCAGCGTTTACACAGAAATGCAAAAACGCTGAAGACGCTGCAGTTCCTATTGCCAGGCCATAAGTATATATAGGAGCCGCAACCATAGTGCGCATGTGCGAGTGCCCCCGTTTCCAAAAAGCAGCGCTTTCATCCGTTGACACGGAGACGGAGGCCAGAGCGTTTCAGAAACCACTCTGGAGCCCGTTTCTAAAAAGCATCGTTTTCACTCCATTCACATGTAAACGGGAGGCTGAAATGCATCAAAATGTACCCGTTTTCATTTTGAAACGATGTCGTGTAAACGGGGCCTAAATGGAATGTGGAGGAGGTCAGCTGTCAAATGTGCCGCAGCTAACTGAAACCTCAATTAAGTGTATTAACTTGTTCTTGATATTTAGGCTGGTATCAGATAGCTCTTTGTCTGGTGAAGGACTACAGCCACTCTCACGGACTCCTCAAATCCACCGGACTTCGCTAAAAGAAAAAGAAAAAAAAAAAACAAAACCAACAAAACAAAAACATTAATTTTACCTGGTAGAAAATGCATCCTGTTGGCTTACTACCTTCTCCTTCAATTAGCTTTTTATTCTACTGTGCGACCATTTTAACATGTCAGTCCTGAGGCAAGCCAATTTGTTAAGGCGTCGACCTGACCGTTCACAAACCAATGTGTGCTTTTGTGGTTGCCCTGGTTTTGTCGTTTTTTCCTTCTTTTATATACAGTCTATGCCAACTCAACAAATTCAACTTCTACACCCAAATTATTAATATTTTTGCTGGCCGTGTTATCATTTAGGTCTTGGACCCCAAGATTGATAACAGTGGTCCTGAATCTGATTATTGTGTTGACCATCAGAGTTACAAAAACTGCTTGCAGAGATCAGAACTTCCAGAAGGAACTGAAGTATTCAGCTGTACCTGAGTGTAGCTAACCATCTCCAATTCCTCTTCAAACAGTGAAGTAGTCCACTAACTTTAAGGACCAAAATACAGCTTAAAGATGTTACTTGGCAACGCTCCATAACCATGGGATAATATGTTACATGAGTTATTGCGGGGTGTGTAATAAACAATCGACCACAGGCCAACAGAAAAAACACTGTTTTCACTAGCTCTTTTTACAAATTCTTTGGGCATGTTTCCTGCAGGACATGATAACATACTTGAAATATTACTTTAGGAAAGGAGCCTAAGCACAAAGATCAGACTGATCAGTTAGAGTCAAAGAAAATGCCTAAGGCCCCTTCTGCTTTGTTTGATCTTTTGATATTGCAGCTGGCTGCCTCTAGCCCTCCAGTGCAGACTGACTTTTCCCTCTGCACCTCCACCCCTGCAGGATAAGAAAATAGCCTTGACTCTGTTTTCACTGATGACTCTCTTCAGCGGAAATCAGCACCCACACAGCCCATCTTAAACCAATATGACAAATTAAGCTGCCTGGGTGAGTCTCATGAAGGGAAAAGGGCTGGTGGGAAGGAAGAGAGACACACTGAGTAGCCAATGTGAGTGATCTTTTCCTCTGTGGCGGGGCAGACTGGAAATTGCTCCACACCAATACTGCCAGTAATCTTGCAGGCTCAGATGCTGGGAGTGTGTAGCATGTGGTCGAGGAGCTGTCAGAGCTGGGTTTATTGGTGTGGAAACAAATAAACAGAGCAGAGCCTTATTCAGGTACATGGATGAAAGTTTGTGTGTATGTGTGTGGTACTAGAATGCTCTGACCATGTGGGAGGTGGGAGCACAGTCACAGCATCTAACCGCAAAGGATGTGGATAGCCATGTCATCATTTCTCCTTTGTGTCATTAATTCACGCCTCACTTAACTTTGCATAAATACTAGAACATCAAGAAACTGTTTTCTTGGCTGGTCAACATATTTTAATAATAAAATAAGAGTTGTTGGTCACAGAAACCTCCATGTGGGCTATTAGCCTGTTTTATGTTATCGCTGCCTCAAAACTAGAAGTAAGCTACAATCAGATAATAATGCTACTCTCATTTAGGATGACCAATGACTATGTAGCTATTAACTGACCACAAAGCAAGCATTTGTGGTGTTCTTCTGCCCACACGCAGGCAAAAGATGTTTAAAGAAGCTTTAAGTACATGTTTCATTATGACTTAAAATGACAATCAGTGTTTTGGCACCAAAATCAGAAAAGCAAAGACAGGCACACACCCGAGAGATTTGCAGTCTGACTGGTCTCTTTTAGTTTTAATAAGGAATTCAGAGACTACATTTGAAATAAGTTGAAGAGTTGGTGCACTTTATTGAGAAACTACTATAATTGAAGCGCAATCTCCCACGCAATCACATGAGACATTGCTTATTGCCTTTTATCTGTGATCTGACTAAACTCTTGGCTCTATATCCCACCAAAACCCCGATGATGAAGGCGGATCAGTCCTGCCTGGAGACTGTGTTTCAGATCCCAATGTGGACAAGCAGAAGGGGATGGGGGTGGAGGGGATCTCCTGGGATCACCGTGGAGCTCCGAGACAAAAGGGACATTGTGGCACAGACTGACCCATCCAAGAAAACATTACTTCCTGTCCCATCAGCTCCAGCATCCTCCGCAAATGAACAGCTCACTTCCCAGAACTGAGAGCCCTTTTTTTTAAACATCGTCCGCTGTTAACCATTTCCAGCAGCAGTCACTCCTGACCATATGCAGACACAGTAACGGACACAGAACATTAACTGAATCTTGCCAAATAACGACTGACAAAGTCATGGAATTCTGCTCTGCGATAAATCATTACCCATTTAATGGTAGTGAAAAATCCAAGTAGGAGGGAGGCAAAATAGGAGTTGAGAGTTTAGCTTGCTGACTTGTCTGATGTAATCTAATGACTTAACATATATGGGACAATGACACATACTGATGTCTAGAGCTAATTATTCACATTTTTTTATGATCTGCAGTGAAAATTGAGTTACAAAGACCTGAATATTGCTCCATACTACTAGTAATCCACATGAAAATGCCATTAGTCAACAGGGCCACGTCTAAGATTAAGACTCAGTTACAAAGATTACTGGTAGGGATGAAACCATTTTTGGCAGATGAGCTCTGGTGAAGAAACCTGAACTAAGCACACGTAATTAGAAACCGGCTCTACTTCCTGTAGAAAAGAGACAAATATTTTTCTTAGACACTGGTGGGGACCAAACCCGAGCTAAAAGCAAAAACAGCTTCAGTGTGTAAACAGACAGAGCCCATCCGGGATTAAAACATCTTCTCTTTTAATTAAGAGAATTAACAACATTTGTAATCAAAAGAAAAATCCCAGAAAAAGAACAGGCCAATAGAAATTACATCATTATTATACTTTCACTTGTTATTTCCTGCTTTAAAAGCTGTGGCAGGGGAAAGTCATCACTGATAGTTATTTATCTGGTTATCAGGAAGACTATACAGAAAATGTCAAGCCAAATTTTCTTGAAACTTGTTGGTAGCCCTTTATGTTGGTGGTCTGAACAACTTTCCAAAAAAAAAACTAGAAAAGAGCTGTCTTGATGAAGAATGCACCCTCCAAGTGCTATCCCAGGATTACGCTGCCCAATAAGGAGGAAACTGCCCCTGCTCAAAACTATTTTCATGATAAAGCACCTGAATTATAAACCAATCAAACCAGACTAAAGTCACAAGGTTAAAACGGTCAGATTTTATTATGATGGCACAAAACAGAATACAAAACTACTTTGGAAACAACTTTATTCATACTAATCTGGTCTTAAGTCATGGTTTCAAGGATCACTATCATTAGGGTGCTGCTGGAATGCAAATTCAGTGCTATCAAGACTCCCTCGTTCTTTTCCTATGCCCTTCTTCAAAACCAACCCATGAGCAGCGGATCCTGGGAATGGGATGACTATTAAGATGAATATTAATCTTAAATATTTGTGTCAGGAAGGGCATCTGTTGTAAAACTGCTAAATCAAAATGTGCGACGCTACCCTTGTGGAGCGAAAGTAGCTTTACTACACTACCTTGACGTGACTCTGAGCACCCAGGTTGTAGATCTCTGTAGGCTTCACTTCGTTGATGATCTTCACCAGACACATGCTGTCAGTCAGGTCACCATAATGCAGCTTCATGTCTGACAAAGAATGGGACAATAATACACATTTTCGCATCTAAACACAAAAAGAAGAAATTCACACTGGTCCTGCAGTGTATTCACTCATGGTGCCCGTTTCATATCTAATATCAGAATCAAAGAAAACAGCAGCTGCTGTTCTGCTTGTTTCTCTGATTTAGAGAGTATCGCAGCCTCACTGAAACTATACACACAGTCACAAGAGGAGATGAACACACTTGGTAAGGACACAGTCATATTTTGGACTTCCCCCCAAACAATATAGAATTTTTAAGACTGATACTGATATATGCTTATTTAAAAATCCAATATCCATCCATTTTCTTTCGCCTTTCAGCATCACAGGGGGCTGGCGCCTGTCCCAACTGCCATAGGGCGAGAGGCAGGGTACACCCTGGACAGAGACACAACCATTCACAACTCAATTAGCCAATTTAGACTCACCAGTTAACCCAACTGCATGTCTGTAGAGAGGAAACCAGAGTCCCCAAAGAGACCCCACATGGGGAGAATGCCACACAGAAAGGTGCCGGCCAGACGGTGGATTTAAACCCAGGACCTTCTTGCTGTGAGGCAGCAGCGCTAACCACTACACCACTGGCCTACCCCATATTCCAATGTATCTGTTATATTTTTTTCCCTTTCAGATGTGAATCATTAAGAGATTTCCCTAACATTTGTTATGTCTGGACGTTTATTTACTCATTTCTGGCCTCTGTGTTTGTGGCTTTCCAAAACACAGTTTTTCCAGCAGGTAAGTTGCAGAGTGCCTTCTGGGGGGCAAACTGTGCGGCATCAACACACATAACATGCTTGAAGATGTTTCTCTCCTCTCTTCTTTACTTTTTAAATATTTGTTTCTCAGCTATTATAAATGCCAATACTGATAGATCGGCAAATAGCTAATATCAGCCCACTGACAAATCGTCTAGAAAACACCTTTTTATATAGAAACCACCTTTATTGTCCAGTTTTTAAAGCAAAGAAAACATCAAAAGATAAAATAAACTTAATAAAATGTTTGTGTTTCCTTCTGTGAATAATGCACAGGGGTGGTAAATGAGATACTTACTGCCCTCAGTATGCGTATGTGGATTCTGGTAAAGATGCTCAATGCGGCCTGTGTTGAAGGAGCTAGATCGCCGCAAAATACCATGAACCTGAGAGAAAGGGGGGGAGGAAGAACGGTTAAACTCAGTCTCTGACAACAAGTATCATAAAACATAACTCACACTGTCCTCAAATAAGAACAGTGTTTTTATGTTAGAACAACTTGTTGTGATTGTCAAAACAGCTACAACTGTCACCATTCATGTCATCTGTCACTGTTATTACAACTCTATCATAGCTTAAATCCAGGAAAACATATTCTAAAGGATGCTGCAGCTGAAACAAAGTTTGTTTACAGGATTGATTTCTGCACTGACTACTCCATCCAAGTTATAATTATAGACAAACAAACCTGACTAAACTAATAATAAACAGACAAGCCGTTATTTTTTTAGTGGTCTCTTAAATTTAGGAGCTCTTTGAACTTCCTTTAGCAGCAACAACCTCCATCAGACATTTCCTCTTAGCTGCTTATGAGACTCTCTCAACAATGAGGAGGAATTTTGGTGCATTCCTTCTACAAAGAAAACATTTTCAGTTCATCGGTACTTCTGGGATTTTCCTTCATTTTCAAATCATTCTGTCGACTTCCATGCGTACGCTGCGACGTTGTCTTGCTGCATCGGTAAACCTCTTCTAAGCTCCAGACCGACTCACTGCTGCCTTGAAATTCTCCTCTAAAAATGCCTTGATATCATTTTGATTTCTTTAATACCTCAATGACCATAAGGAATCATAGATTTTTACAGATTTCTGCAGGTGTTACCTTTGGTTTCTTTTCAAATTTGTTAGAATTAAACACTGAGCTTTTGGCGTGATCTTTGCTGGGTGCCCACTCCTAGAAAGAGCTGCAACAGTCTTGACTGCCTGTAAGTGACAATCTTCCTTATTGTCGCCTGATTAAAACCCAGAGGTGGCTGGAAAAGGCTTTTCTAGCCTTTTCCAGCCATATCTCTCTATTGCTACATCTAAGTTCCAGTAGCCAAAGCCTAATAATAAGGAAACTGGCCCCTATCTTTGACAGATCAGTGGAACTGCACTGCGTAAGCTGCTATAATAGCATTATGTTTAATGGCTTCACCTCAAAGTTTTTCTTCTTTTTTTGCTGCCTGTGATCTGTACTCCACGTTCTTAGAGGGAATGCATGAGGAAGGTCTGCTCAGGGAAGATAACAGGACCTGATCCAAGGGGAGTCCATTAGTGGGACGCTGTTCCCTGACCTCACTTCCTTTATTCACTGTGCACTTCCTGCCCGCCTGTGTGCTCCTCTTTAATGCCACTCCTCACACCACCTCCAGCCCTTCCACATCAGCATCCCCAACCTGGAGCCTGCGTCTACTTTTCCTGTCTGGTGTCTCTGAGACAGGCAGCAGATGGCAGAGCTGACCAGACAGCCTTAGATGAAGCTAGGTCTTTCTCCTGCACATCTGAGGGGAAACTGAGTCATGCTGTGACTGTCAGGACGATGTAATGAAAACCACTGAAACATGTACGTTAATGCAAGCGTGACCTTTTGCAGTCACTTTCACTTTTGGGAAAAAAAGAAAAAGAAAAAAAAAAAACTACCGCTGGAGAAATATGTAGATACTGTGGTGCGCTGCATTCAGTCTTATCAAATGTAATTAGCTGGGGGCAATGCCATGTTTTCACCTTCTGCTGCTTTCATGAGACCCACACAGCATTCACAGTAGTCTTCCTTCTTGAGTAGAGCCAGCTGAGAGCATATGTGTTGAAGGCTTCCACCAGCTGAGTGAAAAAACACTTGGCTTTGAAATTACTATCACGGCTGAATAGCTCAGAATTTGTGACAGTAAAAACAACTCCTTTAAGATTTTACAGCTGCTTCTCTTTTCGATGGTTTCATATAGGAAAAAAATGCTTTTTTTTTGGTGACTCCAGCTATACTAATGTCAATGTGGGAATTACCAATGCTTTACCTGAATGCTCAAATGTCACTGGACTGCAGACAGAAACAGAAAACCTGTGATAACAAAACTCTTGAGTCTTATGTAGAGACTCAAAATACTCATATTGGTTAAGATTAGCAGTTATTAGAGCGAGCAAAAAGAGTTCACTGACACAACCAACCCCTCTTCTTCCAGAGCCACTTCTTGTGTCGTCGGGCCACAAGAGTAATATTAGCGATAAAAAAAAATACTGTAGCAAAAACAAGACTACGAGAAGAACATCGTTCCTCTATCCTGTTAAAATTCACCCATCCAGTCTAACACAGCAGCACAGACACGTGTTACTGCCTCCCATACACACACTTAAACAAATTTGATTAAAAACACAAAGAAACCATTGTTAGCCTCGGAGTTCACTGACACACAGTTGACTTTGCATGTTCCAGAGAACACTGAACAGCAGGTGAAAGCTAGTGACCTCACTCATATGGCTGTCTAATAACAACTATTTCCGGCTAAAGGACAGGGGTTAAAAAGCTCATGCACCACCAGGGGCCTTATCAGGGTGAGGTGTGAGTCAGCCAGTGTAAGTAGCTGACTGTCAAGATACGTCACAATCCCTCGGGAATACCCACAAACTGTGGTTGGATGCAGCTTATCAAGGGAATGTCGCTCTGTGTGTCTGTGTATATTGGCCTTCACGAGTGTCTGCACTCGTGTGTGTGTGTGTGTGTGTGTGTGTGCATGTGTGTTTGTGCATATGAGCTTCAACAGAACAGCGCTTTGGTTCTGTTGAGACTACAGTGGAATTTTTTTTTTCCCCCTTACCTCGTAGCCTTTAGCAAGCAGGAACTCCGCCAGGTAGGAACCATCCTGAAAAGGCACAAAACAAAACCAGTTAAAACCTGCAAAGACGAAGGCTATGATTCACACGTATGCATTAGTTTCTCCTGCACTAACCAAATCACAGCATTACAGCCAAAACACGATAAAACGGTCGCCGCCCGTTTTGGCCAAACTGAATTCATCTTATCACCCAGTTTAAATGATTAGAGGAGGAGGAAGGTTCTGACATATTAGAGCACTTTTTTTCCCCTCTGCAGACCAAGGAGATCCAAACCCAGTGCCCCACAGTGCTGTGCAGAAAAAAATGATAATAAATCAGTCTTTAATGCTTATAGGAATATCATTTCAGGGCACAAGTGATCTATTACAGAAAAAGAAGAGATGCATTCTTGTGGCATGTTAAATAAAAAATATTCCAATTAAACTTGAAGCCAACTTTGGATGAGCTTATTCAAGAACACAAGTAGAAAGAAAATATATCTTCCGCCTTGTTCTTGTGAAAAAATTTTAAATTAGCAGTCCACAAAAATAAATAAATAAAAAAAATCTCAAAGCTCTGCTATGGCACTGAAATGAAATCCTCCTGTAACCTGCACACTGTAGCTAATCCTGGGTCCTGGGATCATTAGGTGTAACATCCACATGAATCAGGAACGCTGGGGAGACATTGGACCTATTCTGAAACGCGTGTGTTTGTATATGTGTGCGCTGGTGATGTGAGAGATCACTGTCAATAAGGGCTTGTTCCCCTCACCCATGTTACTCCACGTCTTTTTTTCCTTGCTCAGATTTTCCGACCGCACATTCTGGAACACTATGGAACATTCCGACCCAGTCATGGCATTCATCCCTCAATCCCCCTCACGTGTGCGTGCGCGCATACACACACACATACACACGCAGCAAACATGCCAGTCTGTGGCTTACTCCTTGGGTCTGGGGGAAACAGTGAAGGCGAAGGACAAAAGGTGGAGGTTGGGGGACATGCAGGAACCTGCACTTGGCACCAGGAAGGTGGTGTTTGGGAGACGTCCCCTCAGACCCAATCAGTTTATGCAACAGGCCATTTGACCACATGTCAAGGCAAAAGTCTCGACCACTGCTCTGAACAGCAACGGTAAAAGACGATGTGAAACGCTGCAAAAAGCAGACATGGCGGCTCATTCGAGAGAGGACGATGGTGCGCGTACTAGATGTGACAAAAACAGGCGAACAGTTCAAAGTCTACTTGCCTTCTCACCCGCATACTCGACTGATCTCTGAATTATGCCACAGCAATTGTCCCAACCAAAAAAAAAAAAAAAACATTTCTTTTTGTTTTACTTGATACATTTTGTAAATTTTGGTTCCCTTTAGTAATGTAATGGTCATTATTTATATACTATGGCTTTAGCTTTACAATTAGCATACAGATATAAAATTGGTACTCCCTTTCTAATCCAATTTTCTACAACAACAAAAAAAAGCAAATAAAAAATATTTACCCCAATAATCAAACAAAATACATAGTGTTTAATACATAGTGGATTTTTGCAAAGGTTTGCTTTTTTCTTACTTAACTATGATAATAGGGAAGTGAATGTCTTTGAATTCTGGAGTGCTGTTCAGACAAAACCAACAACTTTAAAGCAGATTTAAAAAATTACATTGTTGGTCTTTAATGGACACACTGACCAAATGAATTATTAATAAATACCAGCTGCAGCCCTCGGTACTACCTTACACGCCTTTTTAAGAACTAGTATCTGCAGGTTGAGCAATAAGTTGGCACTGATGCCCAACCTGTTTCTGTCTAAGCCCGAGTGGGAGATGGGCATGGACACTGGCAGCCCCTCACCCGTCCCCACGGCGTTCAAAGCTCCGGCCAGTGTCATGTTTTCCTGCCCGTGTGCCAGGGTCAATGCGTTCCATGCCAGACCAATATGGAAAACAAGTCTGAAGAGCTACAGCTCTGTTTCAAAACAAGAGTCTCCTTTGAGGCCATATTAGCCCATAAACCCTGGCCTCACCTCGCTGTTTCCTGTTATGGGGAGCCTGGCGCTTGCTGTGAGCGAGGGGGGGCGAGCACACACACGTACAGCTACATGTTCACCTGCCAGGTCAATGCCACACCACAAAGACTCATTTACACCTATGACACAATATGATCTCTTTACTCCAAAGCTATAGTGCATATATTGTATTACAAAGGGGCTGTTCAGTGACAGGAGTGTGAAGGTAAGCGAAGCACGGGACAATGACTGTCTCACATTTGAAAGTTGGTGTTCTGACCTCAGAATCTCCACGAGTATCTGCTATGAGAACGTCTGCAGGAGGAGCATGACTGTCAAAAATATTCATGTACTACAGATGTGTACAGGTGTGACGACCTTACTTATCACTGAACAGGGCGGGGGGGCGTGACCTCAGTATTTTTCATTAGCAGTGATTTCAAGCAGACTTTGAAGTTTGTTAAACCTTTGAACCACAGCATTAAATATACACTTTGAAATAAAGAGTAAGATGAAATGAAAGTCGCTGTCCAAGTGGGTTTGTTAACGGGAAATATTATTGTCCTAAACAATATCAAATTGTGCCAATTTTGAAAAACCTTCAACATGCAGCGCATTTTGTTTAACCACCAAGAGTTAC
The DNA here is from genome assembly GCA_024447675.2 of Pterophyllum scalare. Taxonomy (NCBI): domain Eukaryota; kingdom Metazoa; phylum Chordata; class Actinopteri; order Cichliformes; family Cichlidae; genus Pterophyllum; species Pterophyllum scalare. The sequence continues at coordinate 136,349 of JAMQGT020012321.1, read as the reverse complement.
TGTTGACATTTGTCGTTAAACTTTCACACTTCAAACTTCCATAAATTAGGGAGTAGGCTAGCTAGAAAGGCATTTTTCTTCTTCATCTTCTAGGTTTCCACCCGTGTATATCCAGCCCCTAAAGATAAAGCATGTTCATATTTTAAGATCTTCTTTGTTCTTAAAGATATAAGATACAATCATTACTGTTACTGATAACTCTTCTTTTAAAAACAGCCTGAAAGGGTCAAACCATAATGCACATAAATGCACACTATGATCTACATGTGTACAAGGGGCAAAAATAAAGGCACTGTATGCTGGAACTTTTTGATTGACATGACTAAAAAGCATTTAGCACGCAACAAAACTGGACTTAAAACAATTTCATACTTTTTGGGGTGATTTTAATAGTAATTGTGTATTTAAAGGACCTGATTAATAATTAATAGTCTTCCCTGGCATTGCCCCACACTTTTACCATAGTAATCGAGATAAGCAGCGACTAATTTGTACATTTTATAAGTTATGGGGAGGCTAAGTAGGCTAATCACTTGAATTCACCATCTAACAATGGCACTGTGTTTCAATTAACTGTGTTAATTAAACAGTATCATCTGAACAGGCATCTAATTACAACAAAAGCCAAAAGAAAATTGCAAGTGGTGGGGAAAAAAAAATGTCGAAATTACAAACAGAAACCGTCCACTGATTTTAATCCAAGGTTTTTCTAACACAGTTATGATCAAACATGTTCGCAGTATTACAAATTTCTTTGTTTTTTATTGTTACAGTTCTTCTCTGGGTGTCTTCACCCACCATGTAGAACCACACAGCCAAACTCGTGGCTTTAACTGAACTGTGTGAAGTCTTTGAACAAACACGAGCACTGTGAGTTTGGTACCCCCTGCTGGTGGAACAGTGCAATGACACTTTGGAGCTGTATCCAGCTGATTCACTAGGTCAGCTCTGCGACCTAAAATACCAAAGTAAGCCATCACCTGCCCAACATTAAACAGAAAATGCTTAAAAGGAAAACATTTTTAGTCCCAGGCTGAAATTTTAGGAGCTTAGCCTGTGTGCTTACCGACGTGATTTATATAAACACAGAGGCCATATATGGATTTATTTGTCATTGTGTATAAGCTACAAATGAATCACTTTAATGTGTTTTCTTTAGACCACAGGCAGAAGCTGCCAAGCACGCCACTGGTCTGCAATTAGACCTGATATGGTATAATGAAGCTGTAATCACAGACCACAACACACAAAACCCTGTGGACACAGAAACACACACACACACACACACACACACACACACACACACTGCATTAAGTAGGAACATTTGGTGTGCTGTGTGAAGAGCAGCCTGAATCTCTTTCCTCTACTTTAGGACCACTCAGGCTTGCCACTAGCATAATGAGAGAACAGCACTTGCTGGAGTCAACACACTTCAGTGCGGGATCAGAAGCAATGAGAGGCTGCTTTAAGACCCACCACACACACACACACACACACACACACACACACACACACACACACACACACACACACACTGCAGATACGGCTCCTACAAGATGTTTCGCTCCTTAACCAACAACTATTTTGTCTTGTTCTGTCAACTATGTTTCAGACTATTTTTAATTTAAACAATAAAATATCAAACACAAAGGTCAAAATGTTCTATGGCGATGTCACTTTGCTTGTCTTGTGTGACTTAAAGTCCCATCACTGAAATCTAAACATATTACAGAACATTTAAAAGCAACGCCAACATGCCACATGTGTGTTTATGTGCAGTTACATGCTGTGTCACATTTGCTGCACACCAATCAGTGGTTGGGACTTTTGAGTGGAAGCATGTGGCATGTGTATTCAGCTACATTAGAAACAATGACTTTCCATGGCCATACTATAACCGAGGTCACTTAACTCCTCTAACCCTCACAGTGTAAACCGTATCCAAATGCTAAAGTGTGCACTGTATAGCGCCTCTGAAATGCCAGTGAAACCTACCATGAAAATAATGGCATGTCAGAGACAGGCAGTTCTTGTATCACGAGCCTCATCAGAGAGATAAAATGACCTCAAGTTCAAAAGGGATTAGAAAGAAGAGCTGCAAAATATTCGACATGCTTGCTTTCTACTGAACAGAATCAGCACTTTTTTTTAAAAAAAAAAAAAAAAGGTCAAAGATCAAGAACGTCTGGTAAAACCTCCCTTGGACAGACAAGACCAAAGTGGAGATGTTTGGCCATAATGCACAGCGACGTGTTTTGGACAAAGCCAAACGCAACACATTAGCACAAACACCCCATGCTACCTGTCAGGCACGGTGGTGGAGGGGCGGTGATTCGGGCCGGGGATCATAGCCCTGTTGCAACGATCCCATTTTGGCCAAGCTTTAGCTGCCGGACAGATGGCAGCGATTCCAAACACACCGACAAATCTACAGCAGAATGGCTGAGAAAAAGAAACAAATCAAGGTGTTGCAATGGTCCGAAGGTCAGACCTCAACCCGACTGAGGTCTGGACTTTAACCGGCGGGATCTTAAGAGAGCTGTGCATAAACAAATGCCCACAAACCTCAAAGTGAAGCAACCATGTAAAGAAGAGTGGGCCAAAATTCATCCACAACAATGTGAGAGAATGACGCAGTCACACAGCAAATGATTGCTTCAAGTTATTGTTGCTAAAGGTGGTTCTGCAAGATATTGAGTACACTTAATTTACTGCTTCTGCATTTTGCTTAGGTTTTGTTAAACAATGAATAAATTGTGATTCATAAGTCATATCAGGCAAATCTGAGACAAAGAGCCATGTGTCAGCCTTCAATGAAGATTTAGTAAAAGGTGAGCCTCTTTAACGACCCCTGACGAAGCACAACACTTCACAAAATATGCATGAAAACTATTCCTGCTTAATACATTTATTTCACAACTTGAGGCAAAAAAAAAAAAAAAAAATCACACTAACAAGAACAACCAGGGTATGGAGCAGGAGAGCTGCTGGGGATGTGGAGCCAAAAGCAAACAACCAAGCAACCGAGCACTCGCTAGTTGCGCTCCACATGACAGGAAGAGCAAACGGTGGAAATTACTGATGCAGTTACACGGTGGTGAAAGGCGGCTTCAAGAAACTGCTCAACAAGCCTGCCCCAACATCCCAGGTAAAAAAAAAATAAATTTCGGTTTCAATTTCATTACGTGGGAGACTACTAATCCTTTACCTGTTGTCTCTGCTGCCTATAATTTTCCCTCGCAAAGCCGTTCTTCATTGCAAGTTGGTCAATTTCTTTTGCAACACAGAAGTTATTAACTAGATTATATACTCACATTTTTCATTTAGTTTCATCCATTATTTATACAGATGTTGATTCACTAAATGTTTATATACATCAGCTGACCTTACCACTACCTTCATCATCACGAGTTGCTTCAGAAATTCCACATTAAGGCCGAGCCTGCTCAGTTCCCTTGTTAACAGAAATTAATTCCGCTTTTTACAGCTGGACTTAGCCTGCAGTTCTTTTCCTGAATAAATAGAAGCTGCCAGACTTCATTCAGAGGAGGACTCAGCCTTTAAGGAGCCATCAGCAGCCATTATGAGCGACAGAGGAGATGTGTGCACGGATTCTTAGCTTTATGATTATTATTACTGGCACACACACAGACTCTATCCAGTGTTGCTAACAGTGGAGTCTAGGGAAGGAGGCAAGGAAGGAATGAGAGAGTATAAAATGCCAACAAAGGATGAAGAAAAGAGGCCTGTAAATTGAACATCAAAAAGCTTGAGGGGTCATACTGCAATGCAGTGTTGTTTTCCCAACCAGAGGGGCTGAAGAAAGAAGTGTTAGTCTCAAAGCCAAAGTAAAGTTTTACTGTGGAACCGAGAGGGTGAACCTGTCCTCTTTGTAACCCCAACTCATAAAACTGCACTATCAGCCAGAACCCCTGCTCAGCTCCACAGCTTTGCCTTGGCACTCAGGTGGTCTCCCATACCTCACACTCTCTCAACCCAATACTTCACACCAAGACAGCAGTCAAAAATATTCAGGCTGAGCAGCATGCTGCCCTGAAATTTATGAACAGTAGTTAGCCAAGTGATTTATGGCATCACAGTGACCCCAGTGGCCTGACAAGTGACTTCTGAGATGGTGTATCCAGATGCCTGCCTCTTTGCTTGCATTATAGGCTCTCCGTAGTCAACAGTAAAGCCATGACTGGTGAAATAAAAATGAATTAACACTGTTATTCTTTTTTTCGTGTTAAAGAGGATGAGGGGAGATGGACTTTCGCTTGTTAAAGAGATGTTGAAAATGACTTTCCAAGGCAGCTGAGAGTTATCTCTCCAGGGCTGCATTCAGATAAAGGTCAATGGACAACTTTTACCCCGTACAGTGAAATATTTCTCAGGTTTCTGCTTAAGTTTGCCTCAGCGTAAATCATCACATGGAAACAGACATTCCTCCTCTGTGTGTACACCACATATGATACACTTACATAAAAAAATACACCCACCACCGATGCATCATTTCCGCTTCTTTTATAAAATGTATATGTATGTATTCCTGTAAAAATTCTGAAGAGCAGAAGCAACGCATGAAAGAATTGGACGTTAACAAGACTGTCGCAGAAAATTGCAGAGATTATGAGTAAAGGAAGAGCCAACGCGTCTCCAGTCCGAATGACATTCCGATGTCATTGCTGTAGATCGGGGGTGCCCACACTTTTGCAGCTTGCGAGCTACTAGCAAAGCTAGCGTGGTTAAATGCACGTGCGTAGGGTGTTAATGAAACAAAAATGGATTGCACGGCACTACTTTTAATGCCGTGCGATCTTCATTTTTTCCCTACCTTCACTGTGGGTTCCGTGCGATCTACCTGCACTCCTCTTGCAATCAACCAATAGATCGCGATCGACGTATTGGGCACCCCTGCTGTAGATCCTAATGGTATCAATAAGTGAATCAATGTCTCGTTTATTCCTGGTATACAGCTTAATGTCATCCATGTAGGGGAGGTGGCTGATGTTTGCTCCATTCTGCACTTAATGATGTGGCTGAGGGGGTTCAGGCCTATGCATGACAGCAATGGGGACAGAGCATCTCCTTGCTAAATCCCACACTTGAGGGTGACTTGTGCAATTGGCTTAAAGCTGGCCTCTATTTTGTTCTACACATCCCCACTGAGTTCCTGATGAAGGCTCTTAGGGTCCTGTTGATCTCAGTTCTGGGCATTCCAGAATCTAGGATGTGTGTGGCACTGAGTCATAGGCTGGTTAGTCTGGTCTTACAGTCTCAAGTGAGTGCTCCGTCTACCAGTAGCTGATGTTTGCCTCCCTGGCATCGGTGCAAATTCCTTTCTGGGCCCCACTCATGTACTGAGTTTAGTTTCGTGAGTATCATGGCTAATCTCCACGGTGGCGTGGTGGTTAGCACTGCACCGAACAGCTAGAAGAACAGCTAGAAGTGGTTCAAATCCACCTTGGCCCGGGCCTTTCTGTGTGGAGTTTGCATGTTCTCCCTGTGTCTGCGTGGGTTTCCTCCAGGTACTCTTGAGAAGGAGGCCAGCTTCAAGGCCCCATCTTATCTTAAAGACCTCATAGTACTGTATCACCCCAATAGAGCACTTCACCCGTCTCCCCCTCAACCCCAACCGGTCTTGGCAGATGACTGCCCCTCCCTGAGCCTGGTTCTGCTGGAGGTTTCTTCCTGTTAAAAGATTTTTTTTTCTTCCCACTGTCACCAAGTGCTTGCTCATAGGGAGTCGTTTTGACTGTTGGGTTTTCTCTGTAATTATTGTATGCGCAATGGGGCGGCGTTCGTGGAGTGTACTGTGGCGCACCTGCTGGTTAATGGCAGTAATAGAACAGTTCCAATAGATACTGAACTGGTGAAATTCCCAGCCTGGCACAAAACAACTTCAGCATGGCGCAGCACCGGGTGATCAACCACTGGCTAGAATCCTGCATTTTTTTAATTATTATTTTAACCCTTCATAGACCCATATTCTTACATTGTGCCACTGTTTTTGATTTTGACTTACAAATTTACACAAAAAATAAATAAATAAATAATTTCCCTAAAATACATTTTGAAGAGTATTTGATTATTATTTTTATTAGTCCCTGACATGAGACAGTAATTGGCAGCAATATTCATTTTCATGCATTTTTTTGTTTTTCTACAATACCAGGTTTTGTAAAAAAAAAATAAAAAAATTTACACTTCGGACAAAAAAAGTCCCCTTCCCAAAACTGATTTTTCCTCTTATTTTCCTCTTCAAATGATTCAGTCTTCTAACACTACTTCACCTTGAAATAAATATATCAAATATTACATATATTTATAGGGATTTTAACCCTTCAAAGGCCAGTATTACATACATAGCCCCACTGTTCATTTATGAAAAAAACAAAAATAATTTACATAAAATACATTTTAAGAAGGAGGGGAACATGGTGGTGCAGTGGTTAGCACTGCTGCCTCACAGCAAGAAGGTAAGAAGGTCCTGGGTCCAAATCCACCATCTGGCTGGGGCCTTTCTGTGTGGAGTTTGTATGTTCTCCCCATGTTTGCGTGGGTTCTCTCAAGGAACTCCAGCTTCCTCCCACAGTCCAAAAGCATGCAAGTTGTAGGGTTAAATCAACTGGTAATTCTAAATTGCCCATAGGTGTGAATGTTAGTGAATGGTTGTCTCTCTCTCTCCATCTTGGCCCTGCAACAGACTAATGACCTGTCTAGGCTCCAGCCCCCTCGTGACCCAGAATTGGATAAGTGGAAGCAAACTGATGGAATATTGATTTTTATTAGGCCTTGACACGGGTCAATAATTGGCAGCAATGTTCCTTTTCATGCATTTTTTGTTTTTCTGCAGTGTTAGAATTAAAAATAAATCATACTTCAGGTTTTGAAGACAAAAAAAATGTCACCTTTCCAAAAACTGCTGTAAAAATAGAGAGCAAAAGAGAGGCTGAGCGAGCGAGAGACAGATAAGGTGAGAGATTGTATGAGTCCGCCTGAGGGTGAGAGTCCAGCTCAGGGGCAGCAGAGGCTGCAAATGGACAGACTATGGTATTTGCATGTAAACTGCATGTAAAATTCCCATATTTCCATGTAAACGTCATGCTGCGTCGTGCTCTTACATTTACTGATGAGAGAGGGGCCTGCAGCAGCACCTTGCAGATTTGAGTTGATTCATTTTTTGACCTGCAAACTCAGGCCAAAATGAGTGCCCCCGTGTAAGCCTGAGGTTCCTACGTATCTACACTTTGTCCACAGTCCAAAAACATGCAGGTAAGCATCTCCCATGCAGATTTGTCACAGCCACAATTTGCTGCAGGATTTCAGTGCAAAGCTGGACATCGGGTCACTGATTTGGGCCTCGGTCCTCAAACTTCAAGTTTATAGGTCCCAGGATCAAGCCTCTGGCTGCTGGACCTTGGAGTGTCACAGTGGGTCTTTGTAGGAGACCAAATTATTTTTCATTGCTTGTTTGTCCTCTAATTCGGGTCATTTTAATTAGTTTTTACAGTGGTTTTGCTCATTTTTCTTAGTTTTTATTTTTTGTTTAATGGGGAGTTTTAGTTTAATTTTTGTTAATTTAAGCATTAGTTTTAGTTTTCACACTTTATGTCATTTTTTTTTTCCCTGAGAACAGTCCATTATGGTTGCCACCTTGCTACATGGGTCTCAGTCAGAGCTGTTCAGACAGTAGCTTGGTTAGACACTCACTAATTAGACTTCTGCTCTGGGTCTTTGCGGGGCCTAGGTATCCGACCAACCAGCATTTAATGTGTGTTAATTACCTTGTGGTCGTGACTTGATGACAATAGGGATGTGGATCCCTCTAATCTGTGTTATGATGCTCGCATCTTTGATGAAACCGCAGTGCTGCGTACAGGAGAGAAACTGAAGCTAAAGTATCGATTTTATTACACTGGTATTGATCAATATCAATACCAACGTTGGTATCAATACTATCGATATTTGGCTCGATCTGCCCACCACTAAAGGAAGGTGAACGGTGAACTGCTAGATCTACAAGTATGATTGTAACATGACTATATCGATATAAACGATATTGTCTCATTTCGCTTATGAGAATATATCGATATTTCTTTAAAAACTCGATCTGTCACCCAGCCCTAATGGCGGCATTGCTTTGCCCTAAAAAAGCAAATGTGCTTCATCTTCAATCAGTTCAGGCAGTTAAACTGCTAAACTCGTTAAGCTCACTTATCCTAAAAGCAACTTATTTAAAAGTGTTTTAAAGGAGGATGATGTTGTTGTGAGCAGAATATCAGTCTGAGGATGGAAACGGGTCAAGCATTCATCAAAGAAACATCCTGGTTCTTTGATGAATAGGCTGTTGTAAGCCAGAGCTTCATATTTCAGGAAATAACACGATCAAATCAGCAGATGATCCATCTCACTCTGTCAACATGAAACGTGTGCACGTTCAGAAAACTTGCAGTCATTTATGTCAAAAGTCACACCCAAGAAGAAACAATCACGAGCCAATCATTTCCTTCCACACGTGCAGGTATTCATTGCCACTTTCACAATTAAATTCCTTGCATGTAAATTCAACAACCGGCACATGCACTTACATTTATGAATAAAAAAAAAATTACCCATAATATAAAAGAATAGAATGCCTTTATTGTCATTATACAGAATGTACAATGAGATTATTTTTTTAAAAAATCCATATTCTTAACCAATGAAAAAATGCAACTATATGTCCGTTCAAGGCAGCCCATTAGAACTGATTACTGAGTAGATTCAGAGGGGCTTTCCGGTTACATACGCAAAGATCAAATTGGTTCAGTTGGTTGAGTTGTGTCAACCTTGCCTTTGGTCATGGTTTGGTGGGTGTGTCCAGAAGCAATGACGATAACAGGTGCAGTTTTCTCAGCCAATTTTCTTTCCTGGTAGTTTGCAGCTGTGGGAGTTATTTATTCGGTATTTACACGTTTATTGTACTCTATGTGCTCAGACATTATTTTATAGGTGAAGACAGAAAACAGGGTTTTCTGGTTTTGTCATTTGAAAAGTTGAGAGGCATCACTGAACAGCCTAAAAACAAGTTATGCTGGAAAGACCTGTGCGTTTGGTTTTGGTACCGGTGTATTGTCACTGGCTGGTTATGGCATGACTGTGTAACCTTATGACTAACTTAAAAAGTCAAAAGGATAAAACAAAAATACAATTGAAAGGTTTTTCTTGTAAAAGAAGTAATTTCCCTTAGGACATGAATTAGAAGCATAAAGTTCACTCCTGTTTCTGGTATACAATATAACCTCTCAGTGCAATATAAGTTCGTTCACGTCCACAACTGCACAAAGGACACAACTGATTTCATCATGAATGACCGGATTTTAACACCGGGCGGGTGTAAACGGCACCTCCTACTAAAATAAATACCTGGCCGGTGATGCCGGTGATAACGGCCACCTTCCTCTCCGTCTTCGGCTCTCCGTTAACCTCGGGGCTACGGCTGGCAGTCTCGGAGTACTGGGCCATCTCTGAATGTTGACAGACTGTTGCCTCACCGACCAACAGAAACTAGCGAAAAGCGTGAGTTTACAGTCTCAGTGGCACCGAGCCGCCTCAGCATCCGTAAACCAAGCTGGAAACTGCTGCACGGTGCATTGCGTATGAGGAAGCGCCATGAGGTCGACCAATGGGAAGACAGTACGTAGGCGCAGCAGAGGAAGTTTCTCTAAAGAGTCTGTCGCGGCTGCGGATCATTTTGCCACAGCGCCACCGGAAGGAGGGAGAGCGAAATATAAAAGTTTCACTAGTGACAGGTCGCGTTATTATTTTTTTAACAAACAGTGCAGCTAAGAAAAAACAATTGAAGACTTCGTTAGTATTTGCTTATATTATTAGGGCGTGACTCACTAATAATTTTACTATTTGAATTACATCTCTATACATCTTTTAGTCTAGTAGTGAATATTTTAAAGTCATGTCGTGACTTTTTTTTTCAAGAATTAAAAACTGTATGTGAAAGGCAGACATGCCCGCCACGGGCTCACCCTACCCTTGCTTATTGAAGTCCCTCCTTGAAAGCTCAAATTAAGCATTCTGGCTGTTGGTATCTTGGTGTTTATGGTGTGCTTATAAGGTAGCTACTTGTCAGTCACAAGGCAGGTCCACTCTAAAGCATATCCCAATTTATTGTGCTTTTAGTCAACTGGGGACCATAATATACAAATTGATCATTCTGTTGTATACAATTAAACTAACCTACAAACCCATTACATAATGTCAGTCTTCCATGTGATCATAATTTGGTAAGTCTGCAACATTTCCAACTGGTGTTGTTGTGACATTACACTCCATTACACAAAATAAGCACAGACTACACAGAGACGTTTCTGCGCTGCTCCAGTGATGCTGTAAAATAACGTAAATATAAAGTATATGAATTACATAACTTTGTTACATCAAAGTCGGGGTAGGGTGGTCTATGATGGGGATGCTGTCTAAAAGGACTTTGATTGCTTTTAATTCCTCACCTGCTTTTCAGTTGTCTAAAGATTTTGAGAGTTTTTATGCACAGGATGCACAGAGAGACTGAGAGACTCATTTGTCCCTGCAGCAATTAGGTTTTTAAATGATTTGTTCTGATGTTATGTATGCTGTCATGTTATACATGCTTGTTTCTGGTTTTTTTACTACTGGTGGTGAAACAAATTGCCCACAGGGGATGATAAAGATCCTTGAACTAAACTTTCAAGCTCTTTAGAATTGCACAAATTCTGTTTGTGCCTTATATGCTGTATTTCCATGTATGTTATGTGTGCGTGTATGAGCCTCAAATGGTACATTTGCTTGCTCTGTGATCCCTCTGCTATTTTCACCATTATTTATTGGGTTTAATGGCTTTAATTCCAATATCTATGAATATTTATTATGCGATGTGAGGTTTCTTATTCTCTGTTAATTCACTGTGGGTCCAAAAATGTCATACTATCAGCTATAGAACATTGTGTTTTCATTATAATTTTAGCATTTCTTATTCCTGGTTCTTACTTAGCTTCTTTACTTTTATTTTGAATTGATATGGTGAATAAAGTGACTGAGGCTCATGTCAAATCGTTCTTTTTTTTGGTTTTGTTTTTTGTTTTTGTGAAGGAAGACATTTAAATCACTTTAGTTCAAAATTGAAACATTTAATGTAATAAAGAATCAGAAGATTATACATGTACATGGGCACTCTCGGTTCAGGAAATCACAGGCCATAAAAGCAGCTGGCTGTGACTCCCCTCCCAAGACACAGATGTACACGTTTTGGCAGAACCTTCCAGGATAAGATAAACATATTGTCGGGAAGAGACCGGGAAGGCCATAAGATAATCGTGTCTCCCAAAAGGCCGTGGAGTCTGGTGACCACTGGTCCTCAATCTGGTTGCTCTCCATCTAATGTATTTATTTAATTATCTATTATTTGTTTCAGCCACTACTTATTAATTAATTTCCTGCAATTTACTCTTAAGCATTATCATTTTGTTCGTAGAGTAAAAAATAAAACCCAACACTCACAAACACCTCATTAAGGCATCCGCTGAGACCAGGTAATTATGTGTCTTAGAACCTGAGCTTCCAGGGGATTTAGGCCACCTAAAGCTCCTACTGCCATGAGGCTGAGGGGTAGCACTGGCGGCTGACAGTATTTTTTTTATTGGGAAGGAGTGTGAATATGGACTAGCAGCACAGTCCTGCTGCTGGAGTCAATGCTACTTTGTCCAGCAGATCCTGGCGAGGAACCTGTGGATGTAGGTGGTGGAGAGACCTGAAGTTGATGCCCCGAATGTTATCAGTCCATTAAATAAACGTTATTAGCAGTTATCAGTCCATTAAATGGACGTTATTAGCAGTTATCAGGCCCATAGTTCAGGGCCAGCAGGGGCCGTCTCCACCTCCTAGCTGGTCGAAAAGGTTGTTATCGTCGTTCTAATTAAGGATCGCTGACAGACGCATGAAGGACTACAGAATCCATGCTCGCTGACTTCCGGCGGATGTAGCAGTGCTTACAGGTAAGATGATTTAAATGGACCGCGTTTGTATGGCGATATCATTAAGACAGTGAGCGTCAATAAGCACTTGAAATGATATTAATGTGCTGTAGGATAAGCACTAATATCACAACTCTGAGATGCATTTGTAGAGATAAAATGGAATGTGGCAGGGATCTGATGATGGAGACTGGGGGGGGGTCTGCAGCTGACGTTTCACAATCCTGAATGACTGGCTGTACATTTATATCATTCATCAGAGCAGAGTTTGGACTGCACAGTGCGCTCACTGTTACTGTGTCAGCTGCTTTCATATATGTTTACTGCTTAGGTGTGATGGGGCAGGTGGAGGAGAGTCTAAGAATACTCACAGCCAGCTCATCATTTACATGCAAGGAGCCTGCTTTGATTTTAGCTTGCTTTTATATTTTTGAACCAAATGTTAGATATGACTATGATGGGCTGCAGACCTGCAGGGTGCACCTAACTTTCACCCAAGGGTCCCAGGATAGAGCCCATCCCCACCAAGACCCTGGGTGGATCAATGGTTAAAATGAAGGCTCATAATGAATATGGGTACTAAATAAAAATCCACTTCTTATGCAATTTCCTACATATTTGTTAGATTCAGAAAGAGTAACATGGATGGCATTTAGAGTGAATTGCTAACCCTAACCCTAACCCTAACCCTAGCTCAGCATATAATGATGCCCTGGATTGCCAGTATCATTAGTTTGAGATGGAGAGTTGTTTTGGTCAAAGTTTGATTATAAAATAAAAGGAAAAAACATAAACAAACAAAAAGCTTAACATTATGAAGACTTGAAAGAACAATGTGACACTGATGAGAGGATTAGGCTCATTATTTATGATGACTTAGACCAATAATTCATGTTATCTTCTGAACTGTCATTGTTTTGGTATGCCTGTGGTCACCGCCTCCAATCCAGTTTAACTTACATACAAAAACAATAAAAACTGTATATGAATTTGATTTGACTGTCAGTATTATCAATAGCATAAGAGCACATTTTTCTAATATTTTATTAAAGATTTGATACTTTAATATCATATGGTGTCAGTCCTAATGCCAGAATTTTTCACAGCTCCTGCTTTATACAGAACTTTATCATTTGACCTCATGTGTGTTTGAAAGGTAATAGCTCAATGATAAAAGCATAAAAACACTGTTATCATCCCAACAGGCCCAACTATAATCACTTTATGAAACTGAATTTCCTTTCTGAAACGTGCTGCGAGTCACTGCCGCTGACCACAGCTGAAAACAGGGGCAACGCTGAGTTATTGAATTCAAACATGTGTATGTGCCTCACTCAGAGGAAGAGGACTCGAAGGACACACAGAGACGGGGTCAAAGTCAAAAATCTTTAGTCAAAAACATGCAGTAGTTACATACAGCGAGGCAAGCAGTCCACAAAACAGTCTGCAAGGGTCACACAACACAGATCAAAATGAAACAGAGATTTAAATAAAGAGAAATCAAAAAAACTTAAAGTCATGTGGAAAAAAGGGAAGCAGGTGAGGTTACACACTGACTCACAATCAGTTCCAAAGAAGAGAAAACCAACAAAGATTACAAAATAAATCAGGTAATGACTTCAGCATGAAAAAATCTCATACATCATACATGTACATAATCACAGTGTACAGGTACAATATGGTAAGTGTGAATATTCAAAGCTGGCTCTACCTGGACTACTTAAAGCTTTTATAAAGTCACTGAGTTATCAGTGATTACAATGATTCTTTCCTTAATTGCAGTGATTGCCTTTAAAAATGAAATAACAAACTGAGTTTGCTGAATTTTGTTTGCAAAACAAGTGCAAAACAGTCGCGGTCATACTTTTACAGTCGCAGCTGCTCTCGCTGTCATCTTCATAATCGCTGCGATCGATACGAGACATCAGTCCCCTCTCTCTGAAGACTATTTGAAACGTCACCTTTAACCTTGAGGGGAACAAAGGAAGCAGAGGTTCAGGCCTGTTACCACATGGTTTGTAAAATGAGTGGCAGGCAGCAGCCAGGCAGTTAGACAGTAGATGTTTGGAGTGGCTGCTGCATGGCTACTATGGTTAGGTTACTGCACTTATCAGTACTACACTTACTAAAGCACACAGACCGACAGAGAACAGATGCTGATTGGTGCAGGAACACGCTCACCTGTGGAGCCCACTGAAGCTGCTGTTTCCTTTTGTTGTCTGTCTCAGTCTGCTGTTGAAGCTGGTGCCTGTTTGGACAGTCTGATGCTGAGATCCTGCCCATCTGAGTCTGAGAACACACAGCAGTGATTAGTTCGTATTATGGTCAAAGCTGGATCTTCATTTTGGTCCTTCTTGTGAGGCTAAAATGACTCAGACTGTCTCTAATAGGATCTCATTTGAAAGTGGTGACAGGGTTATCCACTGACCAATAAGTAAATGATGACAACTGGGTAAAAACAGGAATGAGAAGAAGAATAGATGAGTTAGCATCTCCACAAGCTAGGAGGTGGAGACAGCCCCTGCTGGTCCTGAACTACGGGCCTGAAAACTGCTAATAATGTCCATTTAATGGACTGATAACATTCGAAGCGGGTGCCAGATATGTGTGTTGGAGCAGCGCAGCCCCACAACACAAACCTTGTTACCCCAAATTAAGAGTTTCTCAAAGCCTGGCCTTGCTCAGGCAAGCAAAAATGTTAACAGTAACACGATTTTCCTGCCCCAAGACACCCACAGTCCTTTCGAACGCTAAGCACAGCTCACTGCTTAAGAATGTTTAACAGTAGTGATTAGTACCCCGCCCCAGGGAGTGGATCGGTGTGTTGTTTTTGGTATTTTTGTCTGTCTGTCTCTTTGTTAGTTAATAATATCACAGCAACTCTACCAGTCTGAGTTGAGTTAGGTGCCTTTATCATGCTTGAATGATTCATGGGTCAGTGTTAAGAGTTGCTTAACAAAAAATACTTTTCTCTGAAAGTGGTCAGGTTCATGGACTGGACTGAAAATGAATTTAAAAAATAGCAAACGTCCTCAGAAAAACTTTGAAAAATTGCTAAAGACTGCTTAAAAAATTACAAGAAAGTCTGACTAGAATTGGAATTGTGACTAGGAAGTTTCAATAAATTGCTGCTCCTATGTCCTATTTTCTGAGGAAAATACAAACAAATGACAGGTGGTTGAAGGTTGTTGCACAGTACTGCATTACATTAACTTTAGGTCCCAAATGGAAAATTTTTAGAACATAAATGTAGCATATTTATAACTTTTGTTTGCTTGTGCTGTACATTTTGTGTACCAATGCAGGACATTACTATTAAATTGCTACCAAATTTTCAATCAGCTGTAGACTTTTCAGGGAACTTTAAGGACAACCTGATAATAGTAAATTACAATAGTCCAGCCTAGAAGTAATAAATGCATGAATTAGCATTTAAGCATCAGCCTGAGACAAAAATGACTCCAATATTCCTCACAGTGTTACTGGAGGCCAAGGTAATGCCACTGAGAGAAAGTATCTGGTTAGACACCATGTTTCTAAGATTTGTAGAGCTAAGTACAATAACCTCAGTTTTGTCTGAATTTAGAAGTAGGAAACTGGAGGTCACCCAAGCCGTTATGTCTTCAAGACATTCCTGTGGTTTAACTAATTGATGTGTGACATCTGGCTTCATAGATAGATAACGCTGGGTATCATCTGCATAGCAATGCAATGTTTGCAATGCCTTCTAGTAATACTGCCTAGGGCGTGCATAGTATAAATAGAAGTGGTCCTAGCACAGAACCCCGTGGAACTCCGTAATTAACCTTAGTGTGAAGAAGACTCCCCATTTACGTGAACAAATTGAAGTCTATTAGATAAATATGATGCAAACCACTACAGTGCAGAAACTTTATAAATATTGTGATACCCCCATGCAATGCTGCAGGCAGCATAATGTTCTCCACAGCTTCTCCAGATCTTTTTACATCTGTCACATGTGCTCAGGGTGAACCGGTTCTCATCTGTGAAAAGCACAGGGCACCAGAGGTGATCCTGCCAGTTCTGGTATTCTATGGCAAATGCCAGTCAGTCTCCACGGTGCCAGGCAGTGAGCACGGGGCCCACTAGAAGATGTTGGGGCCTCAGGCCACCCTCATGAAGTCTATTTCTGATTATTTAGTTAGAGAAATTCACACCAGTGGCCTGCTGAAGGTCATTTTGTAGTGCTCATCCCATTCCTCCTTACACAGATGAGCAGATATCAGTCCTGCTGATGGGTTGTTCACTTTCTACAACCCCATCCAACTCTCTAAGAGTAACTGGCGGTCTCCTGGAATCTCCTCCATGCTCTTAAGACTGTGCTAGGAGACACAGCAAACCTTTGATATGCCATCCTGGAGGAGTTGGACTACCTGTGTAACCTCTGTAGGGTCCAGGAATTGCCTCAGGCTACCAGCAGGGACACTGACCCTAGCAAAATGCAAAAGTGAAAGTGAAAGTCTTCATATTTAGCTAAAAAGTTAGACTAGAAGAAAGAAACCGCTGGTCACATGTCTATCCCCACCTAGTGGCTGAAGTTTGATTGTCTCCAAATCTGAAAAAAATAATGTTTGTCTAGTTTGTAAGATGTTTCAGAGACATTACAGAGGAAAATCTATGTTTGGGCAGCTACATCGAGCACAGAATTGGTCTCTCCAGAGGCCAGAATAAACAGATTTCAGGAGCAGAACTTGATATGCTGACCCAGAGAGAGGAGTCATTTGAAAAGAAGATCCACATCACTTGAGACACTAACTTAATAGAAGCAATCAGAGCTACTCTTCATCTCTTATTGTTCTTGTACATTTGATCATGTATGACAACATCTGCTCCAGCTGAGAGTGTCAGTAGCCTTGAGAAAGTATTCTCTTTCTGCTCAGCTTCCCTGGGAGCACAGCATGATGGGATGTGTGAGTTCATTAGAATCTAAAGCAAACATAATCATGTTAAACAAAAAAAGAAAAAAGAAGAAGAAGAAGTGCACCCTGGGTCCTGAGAAGCACAGCAGTGTGATAATCCACCCTGCCTGATCAAACAAGAAGAACGCACAGCTCAGTTACAGCCCGAGGCTCCTCACTTGTTTGGGCAGCAGGTGTCTCGCTGTGAGTTTCCAGATATTTGAGTGGCTGTCGGTGTACTGCTGCGCAGAAAGCTTCATTCTTCACACGTGTTGAGTGTCTAGATACACCACAGAGTGCAGGGCTGAGTTCAAGTGAAAGAAACAGATCAGATGGTCACTTTGATAGAATACCCAGGAATTCCAGAAGATTCACGCTCCCCCCCCCCCTTCATTTCTGAAACAGAAACTATCTGTGGAAAATAAATTTCCCGCTCTGGGCTGAAAACCTAGATAAGCAAAAAGTCAAACAATGAGTGTACCATTTTACTCTTATATATCTGACCATTCCTGGATGTCCTCAATTTTGGATCAAATTGTCAGCCAAGAAGATAAGTTCTAAGGAATTTCATTTCTTTCAGGATTACAAGGTTTCTATGAGTAAACAAGAATTAGGAAATCAGGAAAGTCCCTACATGTATGTTTTGGACAAAGAATTGAACACAGAGAAGGCAAACATTTGCCAAGTGCAGTCATCTTACAATGATGACGAAAGTAAACAAAAATTCCTGAATGCACCCTTTGACTTTATAAAAGTTACACCCACAAGCATCGTACAGCTGACTGAGAAACTGAAGGAAACTGCACACTCATAGAGCAGTGACATGTCACGCAGTATCCTATCCTAAAGTAAGCAGTGGGGCTGTAATTTACAAAGTAAATATCGTGTTATATTCAGCAAGACTTAAAAGTAGCAACTGAGATCAGCAAAGTGCTTACTGACATGAAAGATCAAGGAAGCCAGTGGTAGTTTTTCCATTTTATAAGTTTATTATCTGGTTGATGGGCCAGTGAACTAATGTCATGGCGCTATTCCTCTGTCCACAATTCATCACTACTGCTCCTATAGTTTTAGTCATGTTTTAGTGAAATTTGTGCACAGTGGTCATTTAATGGGTCTTTAATCAAACTGTGCTCAAGGTCAAGTATAAGGATGGATGTCTTTTTACATGCAAACCACTAGATACACAGATTTAAGTCACTTCTGCATAGGCTTGGACTTCTCAGACCCTGAAGCTACTAACATCGTTAGTCAAACCCCAGATCCAAGAGGAACAATGCAGTTTTTGTCCTGGTTGTGGAACACTGGACCAGCTCTTTATCCTCTCGATGATATTTGAGTGTGCGTGGGAGTTTGCCCAACCAGTCTACATGTGCTTTGTGGACCACAAGGTATCCTGTGGGAGATCCTGCCGGAGTACGGGGTGTCTGGCCCGTTGTTGCAAGCCATTCAGTCCCTGTACAATCACAACGAGAGCTTGGTCCGTATTGCTGGCAATAAGTCGGACTCATTTCCTGTTGATGTTGGACTCTGCCAGGGCTGCCCTTTGTCACCGATTCTATTCATAATTTTTATGGACAGAATTTCTAGGCATAGCCATGTGGTGACAGGCTTCTAACTTGGTGGCCTCAGAATCTCTTCTCTGCTCTTTACAGATGATGCGGTCCTGTTGGCTTCATTAGGTGGTTCTTCATCAGCTCACAGTGGAACGGTTCGTAGCCGATTGTGAAGCGGCTGGCATGAGAATCAGCACCTCTAAGTCTGAGGCCATGGTCCTCAGTCAGTAAAGGGTGGAGCGCCCTCTCCGGCTCAGGGACAAGTTCCTGCCTGAGGTGGAGGAGTTTAAGTATCTTGGGGTCTTGTTCACGAGTGACGAGAGAAGGGAGTGGGAGATCAACAGACGGATCGGGGCTACGTCTGCAATGATGCACCTGTCTGTCGTGGAGAAGAAGGAGCTGAGCTTAAAAGCAAAGCTCTCGATTTACTGGTCAATCTACGTCCCTACCCTCACGTATGGTCACAAGCTTTGGGTAGTGACCAACAGAATAAGATCGCGAATACAAGCAGCAGAAATGAGCTTCCTCCAAAGGGTGGCTGGCCTCTCCCTTAGAGACAGGGTGCGGAGTGTGGCCTTTCGGGAGGGGCTCAAAGTAGAGCTGCTGCTCCTCCACATTGAGTGAAGCCAGTTGAGGTGGTTCGGGCATCTGACTAGGATGCCTCCTGGGTGCCTCTTGGGTGAAGTGTTCCGGGCATGTCCCTACTGGGAGGAGGCCCTGGGGTAGATCCAGGACACGCTGGAGAGATTATATCTCTCAGCTGGCCTGAGAACATCTTGGGGTCCCTCTGGATGAGCTGGAGGAGGTGGCTGGGGAGAGGGAAGCCTGGGCTTCTCTGCTCAGGCTGCTGCCCCCAAATAAGTGGAAGATGATGGCTGGCTGGCTGGCTGGCTGGCTGGCTGGCTGGCTGGATGGATGGATGGATGGATGGATATGTGTTGAATTCCATAAGGCTTGAAAACTCTACTTGGAAAACCAAATTGGAATATCAGGTAAACAGTTGGCCCGGGCGTTACGTTCTATGGTTACTGAACAGAACTGCTGCTCAAACGTAACTGAAGTTTCAGAGATACAGGTCGACATATGTCCAGGTAATGCCTGTGTTCAGACTGCTCGTAATGCTTGTTTTTTCTCTACCCATGGATGTCAGTGAAGCACAGTATCACTAATGTAGTCATCTCAGGTACACAACTCTGGTTGTGAGCACAGAAGCTCCACCCACCTGCTGTTAAAATCTTCCGTTTATGGGGGCCACCAATCAACTTTTTATTGATTGGTGGCCCCCGTATCGGGAGAAAGCTAAAACGGCACCAAAGCCCAGTATGAGAAACGTTTGGAACTGTAAAATGCAAAGCCGCTCCAAGAACAGTCAGAGATGTAGCAGAAAAGAAAAAAAAAGCATGGGTTACATTTAATAAGCAGGACCATGACAGGAGGATTTATTATGTCTCTTTGCCTGCCTTCTTATAGTTTCATCCATCTTTAAGTATGTAAGTGCTCACACTGAGAATATCATTGTGTTGCACTATCCGCCCCTTCCTCTCCCATTACTGCTTTGTGTATTTTCCTGAGTCTTCAGACACTAATAAACAGATCTCGGAGATTTCATCGAGATGAGGCTGGGGAATGAGTAAATGAATTTTAGTTGGACTTGGATGTCATCTTCCTTTCCTGTTCCCAGAGCCCTGCTCTTACTTCGGAGTTTTGATTTACGCTGATAAAAGAGGCTCATTCTGGTACAGCAATCAGATATTTTGATGGATGTGAAAAGATCCCAGAGTTGATGGCAATACAAATTTCAGCACGTCAGAGAGAGGGTTTTATGTGACAGTGTAAACTCACAAAAACAGCCTGTTATCTGGTAGATTTATGAGAAAAATGTAATTCTCAGCTGGAAGACTCCCCGTTTTTTCTTTTTGTTTTGTTTTTACTTTGACCCACAAAATTGGTTATCATCTCTTTGCTGGACTTTCATTTTTCTCTCGCAAACAGCCAAAAATCCCTCACTGTGCACAGAGAGATGTTTGTTATTGCTGGCGAATGAGACTGAGGGGAACTCAGTTGGAACTCAGTTGTTAAATGAGGTTTGGATTCTCAGCAGCTGACTGTGTGAAGTAACGATGCTTCCAGCCGCTGATCTCAAGCAACGCGGCATTAATCACTGGACATCCAATCCTTAGTAGGAATTCGAACAGAGAATCTCACGAGTTCGTATCAAATATTTAAATACAGCCACGTTCTCTCGATCATTCGGTACTGTACGATTATCTTTTGGCTTCACTGGAAAAATGTTGACAGTTTTTAAGAGTCTGGAGATTAGTGGATTAAATGGATTAGTAAAACAAGCTGACAGGGAACAATAGGAAAATATGTATGGCAGTTAAAAATATTCAGCAAATCACTGCATGTGCTTTATGAATAGTGACATTTGAATTGGACATAAAACAAGGGCGATCAGATGTGAAAATGTTCAACAGTCAAAGAGGAATAGAGTCCCCACATAATTCTGCACACATATAGCTGCATGACCAGCTTGTTGCCTATATTTACTTGTGGTCTTGACTAGGGCATGTTTTTATGATTTTAGGTACATTTCTCTGTCTGATGCTTTCATTCTATAAGCACATTTTCTTGTTAGAAGGTTGTAAAATGCTCATTTGTGAAAAATGTAATAATATGAAATTTAAGTGGTCAATATACTTTAAATGCAAAGAGACCTTCAAGTCTTTGTATGCATGTAACTTTTTTTTTTTTGTATATGGTCCAAATTCTGAGATGAGAGTCAAATAGCTATTTGTTTGTTTTTTGCAAACATGGAAACAGTCAGAAAGTTCATGCATTTACAAACTTATAAAAACACAAGAAGTTATGACTTGTTAATTTAAGGAGATTTTGTACCATTCATGGGTCAGCACTCTAGCATAAGCATAGGAAACAATGCCAAATGGGGAGGGCTGCAAACAGAGGTGAAATAAGTCCTATTTCCTGGTTAACTGAATATTGAGATTTAAGAAGGATTCATACTGCAGCAGTATAATCATCCCAAACAGACATTAAAACTCTGAAGATTAAAGATGACCAAGGAGCGCATTTTCATGGACTTTCCTCCACAGTTCGAGTGCTGCTGTCATGAAAGCAATAGGGTTGGGATAAGTATTCAGAAAATCCAGATTTTGGTTAAAATTGTTAAGTGGATATTATCATTTGCATATTGTTGCATCCCACTCTGATGCTGTTCTTGCTTCTTACTTCCTGTTTCGTTTTTAAATTCTCACCTCTTGTTTCATTACAGCTGCCTTCACTTCCTGCCCTCCTACATATTCTACCTGTTAGCTTTTTATAATGCCTATCAAGCACTCATTCACTATATTGTGTTTCCAATGCAGTGGAAGCCCACATAATTATAATTACATAATTATGCAGCAGACATGTCTAATTATCCCTGTTGCTAAAACGATAGCACAACATTTGCACCACATTGATGGAGGCCATGAAACTTTAATTTTGGATAAGGACACGTTGTGATTGACACATATTTCTCTGCAGCATTTAAACTTCTAAACAAAATGGACTGTTTGACTGGAACCCTGCTCTGTTTAACTTCACCTACATGATCACGATCGCCTGCATTTACCTACTATTTCATGGCAAAATGGCTGCTGTGGCAAAAGATCTATCCTGCCTTCTTGGTGCGCTCTGCCCTCCAGTGTTGTTCCCACTCCATCGTCAAGGATCTTCTCATTCCTTAAATGCACCTTGAGGATCAGAGGCGTTAAGAGACAGGAGGCTTTTGGAGCAAAGTAGAGGGAGAAATCAAGGGTGTACTCTCCGGAGAAGGGTTTCCTCACTAGATGTCACATTTAATTGTTTAAACCTCCATATATCATCAGTCGCTGATGCAACTTAAGAAATAAGGATTTGTCATTCAGCAGCTTCAGATTTCCTGTAAATCCACAGTTAAAGGACTGAGACACACAAACTAAAAGACACCAGAGAAGGAAGCAGAGTGACTCTTTACAATGAAATCACTCTTTGTGTCTTTGTTCTCCTGTGCCAGATGCTTAGACTACCTCTGGGTGGAGGAATGGATTCAGTCTCCGCTGTACATTTTTTTTGTCTTTTTGAATGGGACAGTGTAGATAAGACAGGGAATTTGGGAAAGGGTGACTGGCCCAGATCACTACAGCTTTTGTTACATGGGTCACCTGCTCTGCAGTGAGCTACAGCAGCGCCCTGCTTTACAACCTTTTAACAAAATGGAAGCAAATAATCAAATAAGTATCTTTACTGTCCTGTAATTTCAAAAAATACTCAACAAGATGCACTACAAATGTTGCCTGGTGTGAGTTATTTATTAATATATTAATATCTTATAATTACTGATCTCTCGTCATTACACAAGAAAACCTGAAAAAGAAATAAATTCAAATAAACAAGTATTGAAATCACAGAGCTTTTCTACTTCCGAATGGAACAGCAAACAACTGAGTGTGGAACACACGTTCAGATCCCATCACCTTGAAAGGGCCAATAAAGCAATGACTGGTGTCTTCTTCGCTCTGCCGTTGGCTCTCCATCAACCTGAACTGTGCAGATGCACCTATCATATGTGCATAACTAAATTACAGCCTGCTCATCTCCCCTGAAAAACGTCACATCTTAAATAAAAGCTCTTCAAGTACATTCTGGTGTTGAACCAGTAAATAAATGAACATACGAATCCACTTCAGTCATGAATATATATATATATATATATATATATATATATATATATATATATATATATATATATATATATATATATATATATATATATATATATATATATATATATATATATATATATATCATTTACAGGTAGTCTGTTGTTCGTTATGCCTTCATGGAAGGTGAAAGGGCTACTCCAAGATGAGATGGTGGCACAAATGAGGATACAGAAGGCAATGCAGGCTTACAGTGGATAAAGGCTGGGAATTAGGGTGAACTATGGCATGCACCATTTTGTCACTTTTGAGAGGGAAGTGAAGGTATGCAGTGCTGTGCTGTACATAAAATAAATTAATCAGCTATAACTTCAAATCAATCAAGTTCATAATATACTCAAATTTATGTTCAAGAAAATTTTTCTTTTTTATAAGACTTTTAAATTAAAGGAAAAAAAATCACAAAAATGCACCATTTAAATAACGACATTCAGTCTATATCATATTCAAAGTTGTTTGCTGACTCTTGGAGAAGATAAATGTAGAAAGTGCAAAGCATGCAAAAAATAGGACAACATGGCAAACGGTGGAAGAATAACCGTGATGGTTTGATGCTGAACAGCTGTTGTGTGATATAGGTGGAAGCAGACGGGTGACACTGCCTCTAACAGTTTGGTTCTTCATCATGATACATCTCGTACTTTTACCTTCAACGCTACTGTATTCAGACACTGCAGAAGACCTGCGCTGTTATTAATGTGCCTCGCACTGTTCAGCTCAGAGCTGCAAGATGTGGAGCGAAGCAAAGGTTGGATGTGGGAGAGTAGTTATCAAGTGGATATACAGGTACAGCAGGATTGGTCCAGTGTTGGGCTCTGGGTCCTTTCATTGTGAAAAGGTGTGCCGAGGGCCTCACATTGTTTCTAAGAGGAAAGCAAACAACATTTTTAGCTTAACGGGAAAAAAGCCAGTCGGTGAGAAAGTGTCGGCTCTTTGGGTTGAAAATGTAACTGAAAAATATGCGAGCTACTAGAATAAAAAAAATCGGACTTACATGTCTCGCTCGCTGAAGGAGGAGCGTGGGTGGAGTGGCACTTGTTTTTCTGCAGTGGCAGTTTAAATTTGTGTAAATGTGATTTTGCATTGTTCACTGTTTAATATAAAAGAATGTGCACCTTGAGGTGAAGTTCGTTTTTACCTTCTGGTTTAGGTGATAGTGCAGACTCCGGTCTGACAGCCAGGGATGTTTGAGGGACTCTGCTGCGCTCATCCTCCAGCTCTTACTCTTCACCAGCAGACGTGTGATGAAGTCTTTGGCTTCATCAGAGACGTCTTTAAACTCCACCTCCTCAAAGTTCCACTCACAGGCCAGGATGTTGTTCAGCGTCTCATTGTCATCATCCCCCAGAAATGGAGACAAGCCGCTGAGCCTGGACGGAGAGAATAATGCAGACGTCAGGGAGCGTACGGGTTGTGTGTCTGTGTGCGAGTGAATGAACTCCTCGACTCACAGCATATAAGTGATGACTCCGAGACTCCACATGTCTGTGGGGAATGACACAAACTCGTAATTGATGACTTCAGGAGCTAAAAACTCAGGTGTTCCAAAGTTGACCTTTAGCTTCTCCCTGGGCTTATACCTGTCAGAGAAACCAGAACCATAAGAGATAAACACAGGACTCAAACAGTTAATGGATGAAAGATAAGATGACAATGAATCTTACCTCCTGGCAAGGCCAAAGTCAATGATTTTAATCTTGTTAGTAGCTCTGCTGACACAAAGAATGTTCTCAGGCTGAAAAAGAACACAGATTCTGGTGTCATATGCTGTGTTTTAGAGACAGTTCTTCTTTCTGGTGCAGGTGCAAGAGATAAAGAAAAGACAGAAAACATCACAAATTCTCTTTCAATAGCAGAGATTATAGAGTGTAAGGGGAGCTTTTATTTTGAAGGCCTCATAAGCTGGTTAAGTCTTTACATTGGGCTGTTTAGGAAGCTGTAGTTGAGTATTTCTAACAGTGAAATCGAGCTAAAACAGATTTTTAATGAAAACAAATGATGAAAAGCACGCTGCAAACTAAATAAGAATATCGAGAGACATTATTCTTAGTGTGAGGGGAAGACTCGAGCGGGTTTACCTTGAGGTCGAGATGCAGGATGTACATTTTATGCATGTACTGCAGGCCTTCACAGATCTGCCGTATAAACAGCACCGTGTCCAACTCGGTCAGGTTGTAGTTCTCGTCAATGATGCGATCGAAAAGCTCCCCTCCTTCCACACTACAAGGACAGACACTGTTATAGCCAAGCAGAGGTTGTCGCTCTTTTGTATGATCGCATTACAACAATTACCTGCACAAACAGCCACCCTGAGACAGACTTACTATTCCATAACTAGGATGATGTCATTACGCGACTCAAATGCAGCGTACAGCTGAATGAGGTTGGCGTGGTTCAGCTGGTTCATCACTTGGATCTCGTTCCTCACCACCTCCTGAGGGACACGCATCAATGTAAATCAAGTTTGAAACCACACGTAGGTTAAAATATAAAATTCTTTATGTTTTAAGTGTAAATTTACAGTGGCACGGCTTCAAAGGTTGCTAACGCAAATTACTAGAACTTGTCTCGAGGCTTTCACTTACTTTGCAAAAAAAAAAGTTTTGTTTTAAAGTTTGTGAAACTGTCACAACATGCTTTTTGCTCAGTCCTTACGCTGAATCAAAGTATCTGATCAGAGAAACTCACAGCATCCTGTAGATGCAAATTTGACAAAATAGACAGAGTCAGACAGGAAGTGCCAGCTGTTTTGTCACAGGTCATCGGTGGCAGTAATGCGAGCCATGTGAGGATTTGGCTGGGAGTTTGATGAGATGAATATTTCAGATGATAATCTAACCACACAGCTATGCTCTGACATCTGACCTCTCCCACATCATATTAGGTTGACCAAGAGAAATAAAGACACAATGGAGCTGACAAAGCACCGCATGCCCACGCCCTCAGCCGTGCTTATTTTTAAAAATCTAATCCTTTATAGTGCAATGATAAAAATGGCCATCTACTAAACTGTCTGGGGAAGCTGGCATCCCAGCAACATTGCTAAACGTGGATTCTGTTTCCTATTCAGCATTAAGCGGCCGGTCATTACTGCACCTTCTCTTTCTGGCTCCTGGCTTTGATGATCTTGGCAGCCAGAGTCAGACCCGATGATTTCTCTGTGCACTTGTGGACTTGTCCAAAACGCCCCCTAATGAAAGAAAAGCAAACACACGCATGGTTGGGCGGATGAGACGCAGAGCAGGAGAATGAGCGTTTTGCAAATTTAATTTATTAATAAAAACTAATAATTCGAGCGCTGAAATTTGTCATTTCACTTTTGCTGGTAGTTTGGTTTT
Organism: Pterophyllum scalare; assembly: GCA_024447675.2. Lineage (NCBI taxonomy): Eukaryota > Metazoa > Chordata > Actinopteri > Cichliformes > Cichlidae > Pterophyllum > Pterophyllum scalare. The sequence goes on along the minus strand of JAMQGT020012321.1, from coordinate 109,765 downwards.
GGTTTTGAACTGTTTCCCATCTCTCAAATGTTTATTTTGGACAAATGAAACAAACAATTTAATATGGCAACTTATGATTGGCAGGTTTTATAGGCTAAAGTCATAAATCAGTTACCATTAAAAAACTGACAATTTATTTAAATATGAAAATAATCATTTGTTGCAACTCTTACTTACGTGCATACATCACAATCAGTCATTTAGTCGTTTAGAAATTCAGGCTATGCTCTTATGTAATTTGAGAAATGTGTTTGCGTGCTAAGGAGTAATCTTCCATTTGAGAGGCGGGATTTAGCGCTGGCCTGTTACATCAGAGAGCCCCTCTATTTGTCCCAAGTGCCCCCTGAGGATCATCACCATTTGCCCTTTAGGGGGCAACTAAAAGGGTCTTGGAAAAAACTGTTAGTGAAGGGTGTGAGATAGTCTGTTATTTCATTAACGAGGGTCAACGCATTTAAGTATCTGCGCCTGAACTGAGCGAAATGAAAATAAACAGCTGTAACGAGAGACGGGTTTTCTGACTGTTTTTAACTCACCCTCCCAGGACCTCGTCTCTGTTGATAGTGTAATAGGTGGCGATCTGATGGGGTTTGGGAGTCACAATGCGGTGGTCGAACGGTGCTAACGGTGAAGGACTCGAGTCTAAAGAAACAGCAGAAAAGAAAGGCAAAGTGAGGAGAGGTTGCTGTTGCTGAGTGCAGAGAGTGAAAGAGGGGCTGAGGACGCGTCTGAGCCCCCCGGAAACAAAGGGGTTCAAAATAGCAGCATGCCAGCGTCTCATTGTGCACTCAGCCAACTGCGCTCACTGACATGTTAGTGACGCTTGCACAGGCATGCTGTTATGACACTGAATCTGCTTTAAAGTCTGAGGAACGCAGAGGCAAATGCCATAAACTAACTCATCAAGTTGAGTCCACATGGAGAGCCTGCAACACATGGACATGGCACTTAGCAGTCTGGGTCATGAGTCCTACATTTATCTTTTATGGATGGCCTTTTCTTTCTTGTTTTTCTTTTTTCTTACTTTGATTACATTTCTAAAATGTAACTAATTTCTTTCCCTGTGCCAGCTGGGAAAAGCTCCAGCCCCCAGGTCCTTATTACCCTGGTGTGCGTTTATTCTGTGTGTATCTTCTTGGCCTTTGTTGGGCTGTTGTCTCTGCTCCCTCGCATACTCAGGTCCTCCCTGTTGTTACTTCCTGTTGAATTGTTGGACTATTGATGTTTGTTTTTTTTAATGCTGCCTTTTCCTGTCTGCCTGCATGTTGGATCCTCTTAACAATTTTCTCAAAGGAGCATGACAATTATATGACAAAATATTAGAAAACAAAGCGGGTCCATCATTACAAAAGTATTTTACACATGTGTGTGTGTCCCTGTTGTTTAAAGTACACAAAAAACCTATTAAGCCACATATTTATGTGTGATGTAGTCACTAATCAGTATCCCAAAATATTTCCTTACCTGATTTCTACAATTTACAGTATGTGTTGTAGTAGTAGTTGTAGTACTGTAAGTAATAGCCGACATCGCCACCCTGTCATCACTCATACGCTGTGTCTTACCAATAATAAATTCCTTTAGTCTCCTCCTTCGTCTCCCCTTGATCTCCTGTCTTTGCTTCGTCAGGTATGCACACCTGTGGCGCGGCTCCCTTGATGGCTTGTCCATCAGCATTTTCCACTTTGCTGTCATCCACCCGGCTTTTTTTCAGGGCGTCTTTTTCTAGGTCTTCTTCTGTGACACGACGTTTGCTACAAGTGGCCACATCAGCAGCCTCCTCAGAGCTTCAGAGAGGAAAACAGAAAATATGAATATGTTTCCTTTCCTTTTTGATCAAGCTTATAGTTAGGGCTGGATCAGATGACCCTGAACCACCCCTTAGTTATGCTGCTATAGGCCTAGGCTGCTTGGGGGGGGTCCCATAATGCACTGTTTCTTCTCATTCACCTTTATTTGTTTATACTTTACTCTATATTTAATCATTATTATTAATCTCTGCCTCTCTTCCACAGCATGTCTTTTGTCCTGTCTCTCTCCCCTCAGCCCCAACCGGTCACAGCAGATGACTGCCCCTCCCTGAGCCTGGTTCTGCTGGAGGTTTCTTCCTGTTAAAAGGGAGTTTTTCCTTCCCACCATCGCCAAGTGCTTGCTCATAGGGGGTCGTTTTGACTGTTGGATTTTCTCTGTGTTATTGTAGGGTCTTTACCCACAATACAAAGCACCTTGAGGCGACTGTTTGTTGTGATTTGGCGCTATATAAATAAAATTGAATTGAATTGAATTGAATTGATGTGGATTTCCTTCTCCCCCTCCTTCATCAAAAGAATTTGCTGTTAAACTGACTTTTATTATACATGCCCAACACAAAGAAGTACAAAATAAAACAATTAAAATAGTTAATTCAATTATTGAAAGACACCTTTCGTGTTGAAGGACAGCGGTCTTGCAGATATGGGTTTTTTCTGATTTTGGTGACTCTCCTTTATGCCTTGTCTTCACATCATCCCTCACTTTTTCATTCTTTTCAAAACTAACATCTGCCTCTTTTTGCTTTTCTTCTTGTTCTGGCTCAGAGTCTTCAAATATGCTCCCATCTCCATCCTCATCCTGTGTTTCCTCAGCTTCCTTCTGCCTTTCCTCTGACTGGGCGTCGGAGGTGCGCGTTTCTTCCAGGATCAGCTTTTCCCGCCTCCTGTCTCCCACTTCTTGTATCCCCCTCAGCCTCTGTGTTTATGTGGGAATGCTCAGTGTTCTGCCTGTTGAGCTCTTCCACCTGTTTCTGCAGCACAGGCTCACTGAGGCAGGACGCGTCTGTAGTGAATAAAACATATTTACACAAACAGATGATATGAAAATGTTGTGTTATACTCAACAAAAACATTAGTTTTGAATGCAGTCCGATAACTGTGATCATCAGGTGATCATCGTGGTTTTGTGCTTCTTGTTTGAGTGTACCTGATGCGTCTTGGGGCTTCCTCTCTTTCTGGGCCTTTAAACCTTTCAGGCTCAGCTTGGCTTTCTCCTTACCATCCTGGATGTTAAAAGAGGAAACAAAGATCAAGCTTTACACATTATATGTAGCATCTAAAAGTGGGTCAGAAGTTGCACAAGGTAGAAACTTCTCATAGAAAGGAAATTCCATGAATTTGGATCTCAAGCTACTGGTTCAAACAGAATAGTAAAAAGAAAAAAATTGATATTTCCATTTGTGCAATAATGTGACAACAAGCTTCAAAGCAGTCTTAGTTTTTGTTGCTGAAAAGTTGTCCCTCATAACTCAAGCATGTTGATGTTTTTCTCAGCAGATGCCTCCTCCTGGACAAAGAGGAAAGGCTGCACATCATGCAAAGCAGATGAAATACCACACATTACTGGAATCGGTTTTGCACTTTCCCGTGTACACTGTGCAGCTGTGAAAGGAACTTGATATAGAGATAATATCAGAACATAATTTTTAACACATAAAAAAAGGCAATGTTCACATTATCCCTACATATATCCATCAGTGGCCATATGCAGCAATAAATCTGTCTCACTTAACCACAACCCTGTACCTAAAAAAAAAAAGCCTCTGAATCAGCAGGATTTAACTATAGGAGACATTTTCACACATGTATAGCATATGTTCATATTTTGGTTACAGCACTAGGAGATCAGTCCCTCTAATCAATCACAGCATTCATTGCACCTATTAAAAATCTGGCAACTGCTGCACTTAACTCTGTGCAGCTGCAGTCCAAGCAGATAAAGACAAGGTCTGGGCAAGATAACCGATGTGACGGTGAGCACTTACACCTCAGAGTCCAATCACAAGCTCAGTGGGAAAATCACTTAACATTACAGAGAATGGGATGTTGAAGTACAGAAGAGCCAAGACCAGACAAACTAGGACTCGGTGTCTAAACTAAAAGGAATTAAAAAGCAGAGCTTAAAGGATGCCATTTAAAGGCGTTTAAAGTGGAAGTGCATATAAATTCAGTCAAAAGGATTCAAACTGCAACCATGATCGCTGCAATTAGTCCTCTCATTATAGTCCCATGTTCAGCAGTGCAGATGAAAACAGTGTAGAGGAACACACACACACACACACACACACACACACACAAAATGCTTTTGCTATTGTTTTCAGGCTACATTGTAGGCTTCCTTGTTTATGATGTTTTTAAACCTCTCACCTTCCTGTTGGCTTTCCATCCAGGCTGTTTGAACAGAAGCTCCACCAGCCTGGAGCTCTTTACCACCTCACCAATGAAGCTTATCACCTGCTGGGTGCCCTCCACCAGCTTCTCCACCCCTTCCAACCTCCGTCCCTGAGTCTCCATGTGCTCACTGGCCCTCTCCATGGCCCCATGCAGCTCCCTGCACACCGCTTCCACCCCAGACCCACGTCTTCCTCCGTGATTTGCTTCACGCATTGAGGCTAGATCCAGACCCATACCCCTGACATCCTGGGACAGGCCATCCAGCTTGATCAAGACGGTCTGCTGCATGTTGAGCATGCGCTCCATCTGAGAGCTCAGGAAGTCCATTCGGCTTTCCACACAACACAGGGCAACATCATGAGGAGAGGTAGAGGATGAAGAAGAAGAACAGGAAGCAGCAGCTTGAGACTTGTCTGATCCATTAAGAGAAAGCTTCCTTCCACCAGGCTTCTGGCCATGAAGAGGGTTTGGATCATAAACCTTGGCTAAAGAGTTAACAAGACTGGAGCTCATGGCTGACTTAAAAATGTGCCTCCTAATAAAGAGCAAAAAAGTTTACCTAAGTACAAGTCTCACACAGTCTCAACTACAGCAAAGCAACATATTGCAAGACAAAGCTACAGGCAAGTGAAAGGGACTGGAGGGACAACAGATATCTCTCTCCCAATCCTTCACCGCGGAGTTGAGTTTTAAGAATAGCGAATGGCTGTTCTCCCAATTAAAGTGCAAGCCCCTGTGGACGTAAGGGACTCGGTGGCCAGTGATAAGAGCTGAGGGCTCGGATGTGCGGTGGGGGGACGCTGGGGAGGATCGCTATGTGACATTTGAGACACTTCAAAAGCCCTTCAGTCGGGTGTCAGAATCCCAAGAATCTGGGACTAAATATGATGCCGTAAAAAGCAAGGACAAACAAATATAGAGTAGGGCCAATAAAGAAAAACACAGGATCCTCCATGTTTCAGCAGATGTGATCATAACACAGCATGCTTTGATAAACATTAATCACATTTTCATTTTGGTTTACGTATTATTACAAGAACGAATGGGATGCAAGATTGAGCAAAGTGGCAAAAGGTTACTAATTAAAGAGCATTGTGATTATTTCTGAATCTTGTTCAATGCTATTCATCACTTTTTAGAACTAACTTGTTTTCTCTCAGATATTCTCACAAAAATATTTCTTTATTTCATGTGAGGATCCATTTGAATTTTTCCCAAATAGAACGCTGAATATTTATTAAAGGATTGTTTTCCATCTTGCCAAAGATCGTTCCTTCTTTTTTAAATTATTTTGACTATATTGATGATTAAATATGGATATTAAACATTTCTATATTTAATTGCAGTTCATTGATTTTAATAGTCATCATTAATTTTATGTCTCACTGGCTTAGGCCCAGAAAACATTAAAGAAATGTTAATGAAATACAAACTCTGTAGAGCTCTAAGATATGTGGCCTCGTGTCAGATAGCAGCCTTCAAAGCAAACATACATCAAATATTAAACATCATATTTTATGTCCTATGTCAATTTGCAGCACTATATAATTAAATAATTGTATCTTTTAATACATTTACCTTACTTGCATTGATTTTAATGTTTTATTGTTTTATGCAAGGCACACAGAGTTGCTTTAGTTGCCTTGCCTCTCTAATTCTGAGCCAAGATTGTTCAAAGACAAAAGTTTAGTAAAAGTTTTGATGCTACAGAGAATTTAGGTTTCATCTGGAGGCCCTTAAGTGGAAAGAACTTCCGAGGATCCCAGTATGAGCCTGACGTCCACGTGGGTGTGAGGCACACGAAGACAACGGGAGGGAAGCAGGAAGCAGGTGATCCGACTGACACCTAAGAACTGTTGACACAGAGGAGAAGGGGATTGTGGGAGAGGAAACTTCCTGCACATGTGTCGCTGTGAAGAATTAAAGAGGGCAGACTGACAAACACACTAATGCTGACACACAAGTTCATATTCATGAACAGGCACACCTACGGAGACGTGACTCTGCACATTGACCTTAAGCCTTTAAACATCTCAGTACAGTCTATCTGGAATATGCTGAGTGACTAAGCGGTGGCGCCTATATACCAGCGCTCATCTGTCAACAACGGAAAAACCTGACCTATACTCTGTTCCTCCTACTCCAGTACAGACAGCTCCTCAGCTGTCAGGGTTACCACTTGTATCCCCAGCGGCTATTTACCGTTGAAGGTGAGGATGTTAGAGGACACTGTGCAAGTGCACGCAGAGTATAAAACATATTGTCAAAGTATTACTGAGTGGATAAGGAGATCTGTGATCAGGGAAAGAGTTTTCACACTAAACTGGATTCTAGACATTATTGCAAAGCCTTCGTGTGACATTAATCAACGTCAATATACTGTAGCTATCCAGGGCCTAAAAATGATATTCAATGAAACTTCAAAACATTTCTCATGCCGAGATTATTGCAAGTAAACATAGAAAAATCTGATTCTGTATAACTTTTTCAAGTAACTGTTTTGCACAGATCTCATCTATATTAGGTTGACCAACAGCAGGCAGAGTTAATCCCATCACACAGTCATATCCTCAACGCTGTCTTGTGATTATTATAGAAGTATGTAAGTAAAGCCGTAGTAGGCGGCATGCTCTTTTACATAGATGCATTCTTCACGTTTCTCACAGTTCCTTTATTTTCTTCTGTTGACGCTAACTTTAATTTCGCTTTGTATCCCACAACAGCTACCTTTGTTGGGGATAAATTGTGATACAGTAGATGGCTAAATAAACCCAGCAGAATACGCACTGCACAGAGATGGAAGGGTAGGAGCAGAGTGGTGGTAGATTGCTCTGGTGGGGAGGTTTAACTGTACCCTTTCGGACAAGCGCTGAAATCCCTCGTCAGAAAAGGTTACACGGTAACATGAGAGCCAGCGTGGTATAGGAGGACAGTTTGGGAATGAGGCCGACGCAGCCTATCCGCTCTCACCACATATACAATTACTCAGCAGGAAGACACAGACAATATATAATGCTTATTCTAGTGCCATGGGCTGTCCAGTAATCCACTATCACTCCCTGAGCCACAATTATAGACTGTGTCACACACAACAAACGTGCACCTGGGGATGTTCTGGTAAGCCCGCTCCATATTTAACAATACTGTAGCTTGGCAAGGGAAAGCTGAAACTAAGAGGGAGATGGTAAGAGTGTAATTTTGTCACATTTTTGAGACTAAAACTTTTACTGGGTTTTGCTTATTTATAAACTAGAATACGGTTGGCCCAAAGCAAAAGACACCAAATATTAATGCGTGTGCATCAGTGAACTTATGCACGTTTTTTTTTTTCTGTACTTTAATTCATATTGTATCCATACTGTTTTACAATAGCCTTTACAAGGATTTTGTTAGACTGGCCAGTGCATTAAAGGACATAGGAAGAGGTAGGGCTTGTGGATTAAACTGGTGCCTCCTATCCAAATGATACAGACTAGGAGAGGTGGGGTGGAGTCGGGGGTTATAGACGAGACATTTTGGGCCCACCGACAACAGCTCAGTGACAGCTCTCTGAGCGCTGGCATCTGAGCCCTGAATCGTTCAGGGTTTCCCTCCCAAATGGCATCCCTAGCCACATAAGATTCACCAGACCATCATCATGACTCATACCACGCTGCCTTACTGAGACCAAATATAGTCGCATTCAAATAAATGCATTCAGAGTCCTCATTGACCGACCAGGGTCTTTGACTTGAATGGGCAACAAAGAGCCACATACACACTCATAAACTGCTCCTGTCACATTAAACCTTTCTCTTTCATTAACTGTGCAAATGTCTGTAGCAGTTATGTGCTACAGACATTTATAATACAGTATGAACACTTTCCCTTGTTCTCCAAGGTTTTTGTTTTGCTGTTTAATGGCCTGCCATGGATTTGGGATTTTATATTGAGTATTTTGTGTGTTGGAACATAAGAAGACATGTCAGCACTGAAGCTGACAGAGTTCAGTTTTGTCTCTTGCGTCCTGCATTTGGGTCCAACCCTACCTGCCACACAGCTGAGCCCTGACACAGAATGATACATGAAATAGAAAAATTCAACATATTTTGCACCTTTTCCTACAATTTCTCATGACAGATGTAATCCTTGGGACTGGATTTTTATACTAAAATTATGCTAAACCTTCTGCTATTGCACCATGCAAAGCTGTATGAGGGGTTCAGCAGAGCTGGAGAGTTTATGTAACATTTTGCATTTAATGACAGACTTTTTCCACTGTTGATAGTCCGTAAAAGTCTGGTGAGTACGTGCCAATAGAAACAAGTGCACATATTATCTCTGTAGCTCCACCTGCTGCTGTTCTATCTGTCAAACCTGCTTGTGTCTGTCAAACCTGCTTGTGACTGATGACAGTTTGTTCTTTCCACAGTTTAGCTGCCATGATAACCAGCAACCTCAGACCTCAGTGGGGCACTAAAAAAATTCTGTTCATAGAACAGAGGTTCTGTGTGACGTCAATAAAGTTTGTGTTTATTTGAAGTGCGTTTGTGGTGCTGAGGGTAGTGAGGGAAGTGAGGATCGGCATACAAATATGTTACATGCTAAACAAATAGAGTGTACAACAGAAATGAGTATATTCCTGTGTGATAGCACACAAATGTCAAAAGATTCAAAATTTTATCACATTAAACTTCATGCAAAATTAAAAGCTAACAGTTTAGATTTATTATATCATAGCTTTTCTTGTACAGAAACCTGTGCACTTTCTTAAGTGTTGGCAGTGGGTTTTGGCTCATTTCCATGCTGTAAGACACCTCTGATGCCAAAGCTTCCTGCCATGTTGCAGACATGCAGAGACACTGCCCACAGTTCTGATGTTTACAGTTAATTCTATAACCATCTTCATGCAGTTGGGTCAGCTGGAGCTCACTGGTGAATTCACTTTTGTTCTGAGTTATGGTCCTACCACAGGTAGGGGACCAAGGACCATGTTCTTGAGTACGAGGAAATACTCCACAGGTAAAAGGTGAAACAAAATCATTGGATATTTAAGTGTTATTGCACAGAGATGTAGCCTCGATTGTGTCTTGTGTATGTGCACTCTTAAATGCATGCACATCCGCTGACTGTTAGCATCATGCCACATAAAGACAGTTCTGTTTAAATGTGTTTAATTATGATTATTATCCTATGCTTTTGCTGCGTGTTTCCTGGTTGTGCTTTTGTGCTGAAATCATCACACGGCGCCAATTTCCTGAAGTCATTTCACATGTTATCACTAACATGAAAGCAAATCATTTGATGAAGAAATGGATGAGTCAAAAAAAAAAAGAATAATAAATAAATGTTAATGTTAATGGATTTCTATAATGTGTAGGGAACTGGTCAGCACGTGCAACAATATCATTCTGTAATGATCACTAGTATACAGTAATATATAACATAAATAATATATAACTTTGACAATATCAAGGCCAGCATGATGTCCCTTGTGATGGATCACGGAAGAATTCGTTTGCTATTTCATATTACTATTGGTATTGTTATTTTGTAAAATGGTAATACAGATGCTACTTTTGGAACGGTATGTTTGGAGGCTGTATTTTAATGACAAGATGCACTTTGGTCTTGTTACCACTAGATGGAAGGCTATGACCACAGGCTAAGCATGGTACTGATGACTACTTGGGAATTTGGAAACAAAAGCATTTTGTCAGCTGTTCTCTGGTTACTGTGAGCCCTGACCCACTGCCCCGGCGCACGCATCCATGGAGGATCATAAACACAACGTGCAATCAGCTTTACTGAGAGCTGAAATTCCATGTTGGCCTGCACTCTAAAATAGGCTCCTTTTGTTTTTGCATGTTTCAGGAAAGCTGCTTAACATATTTAATAATCAGCACTAATGTTTTTAAGAATATAGATCATTAGTTAAATTATGAGTGATAATGAACAATGCATTACATATTGCACCTAAGGTGCACGTTTTGTAAATCAGTCTAATTATGCTGATTCTTCTCTACTGAGCTATAGAATAATTGCTGGATATGCATACTGTGCAGTACACAGTGTGTCCAAAATTTTGACTGGTACTATATGTATATCCCTAAATGTAGGCACTAATAGAACTTTTTGACAATTTTTGCAATTTGGCATGGTCAAAGGTATGGACAGAAGGTTTTCGAAAACCATTGCATACAAGTTGAGGTGGCCCCCTAGTGGCCAGTTTGCAGAACATCTCATATGGCTGCTATCAGAAAAAGGAATCGGATCTCAACTCCTGTTACCAGTAGAACCTTGTATGACAGCGCTTTCCTTGGGTTTTTAGGTCCAAGAAATCAATTTATGAGGTCATTACTGAGTAGCCACCAGGGGGCCATCTCAACTCATGTGGTTCTGAAAGCCACAGTGTGCACAGTTTTTCTGAATTCCCTCCTTTTATAAGGTCAAAACATGGAAAAACTAACCTTCATCCTTGTATGTTTACTTTGTAAAATATTTAAAATAAACTGTGATTTGTGCCCTTTTCATACGCGGGTTACGCAGGCTGACAAACAAGGCTTCTGGTGCTTTTTTGGCCTTTCAGTCTTGGTTCGAAGTCATCCCGCTTTTTAAAGACTGCTGGCAAGTTGTCTCGCTGTTGTTTTAGCTACTGTTCTTCAATCTGTTAATGTGTCAACAAATCCCAAGAAAAGACTATGATCAACAATGACTGGCATGCTCCTATACTGTCAATAATGTTTTCCAGTCAGCAGAAGGAAACATGTGCAGTGTTTTAATAAGCCTTCATGCTCAGGGGTAATGAGGTACACTGTAAAAAAGTAAGTATATTTTGGCTTGAGTCTGAGGGTTGAACATCTGGTCAAGTATGTTTTCCACATGAATTTGTGCGAACTATACCAAGAGCTCCTGTTAGGGATTAATGGCAGATAATGTCAGCTTTGCTGCTTTACGTTTCTCTGTGGAAGAAACAATCCCTTTTTTCTTTCTCACTCCTGTGATGTGTTCATAGTGCATATGTAAATTTGGAGTCACGGTGCTTCAACGTGTAGCATGTGCTACAGAGGAGGAGCGAGCATAAACGGAGTAACTCGCTGTATTTCCCAGGGAGAGAAAAAAAAGAGACGGAGATGTAAGAAAAGAAGAAAGAAAAGATTGTTCAGCAAGTGAACTGTTAAACTGGACATTTAAATCTTACATGCAACGTAAGGCATGATAATAAAATGCATTAAAAAAAAATCTAAATTCCCACAGGTGACTACATTTCTCATCCTGTGTCAAAAAGTGAAGTGAAAGCAACACCTGTGGCCTGAACTAACATGCATGTATTTTGACTGTTGGAGCAAACCCACGCGGGGACAGAAAGCACATGCAGAGTTCCCACAGAAAGGACCGGAAACCTTGAACTTTCTTACTGTGGGGCTACAGTGCTAACCGCGCCACCACCGATTAGATCTCAAGTCTCTGAACTGAACCTTTATACTGTGTTTTAATGTTGGTGATTGTTTTTTTCTTCTTTACTTTTTATGGAATTATCTGACAAATAATATAGCCTGCTATATGGTACAGACCACTGAAGAAGTTTAGTTAAAATTCTGTATTTTATTTTTTTTTAGCCTGTCACTTAGCATTGTGTAATATTTAAATGTAAAAATATCAAATAAATATAATAATATATCACTGCCTTAGAGTACATTATGACAGAAAAGTACATGTAGCTTTGAACAACGTATCTCTGAATGTGCATAAATTTGTAAAAGCTTTGCTAATATGAATGTCCATTTATTGATGGTTATTGACAATTAAAAGTTACCAGCTGAAAAAGTCTGCTCTGCTTCTGAGTAGGAAATAAAACCTGAAAGGACAGGCATGTTTCACCAAGACCCATTTTATACCCAGCACGTGTTGGAATTAAAAACATAATTATTTTTTTTTTTGAAAAACGCTTTTACCTTTGATTTTCAACATCTGTTAGGATACAGCTCAATACCGTAGTATAGGGAAAACATGCGCCTATGTATCCTTAACTTTATGTACAATTCACACCAAAGGTAACTGTCTCTGAACAGGCACATTACCTGATGCCCGGGCATCATTTTTTAAACAGAAGAGTCAGTGGTCTAAATAAAGGAATCCATATCATTTAGTCAATAAAACCAGTTGGCTCTTGGTTCTAAATGTCTTCCTTTATGTTTTTTAACCTTGTAGTGGTCACATTATAGGCTGCAGGACTCAAACCATTATGGGCTCTTCTCTATCCCTCGTGTATTTGTATGTGTGCTAATTTTATCTGAGCTATGTAAGTGTGAGAATCTGAGGCGGGAGAAGCCCTTCTCAGATTAGCTATACTCACATGTATTAACATAAGCTACAGTTTACTCTGTACAAGCCTTATGCAAAAACCCAGGGTCCAGTTCAACTTATAGAGTTTATTTTACTGGTTTTGATTGTAAACGTATTGGATTTGATGTGAACTTAATGGCAATTATTTAACTGATTAAGTTTGCATCAGGGCAGGATGGTGGTATGGTGGTTAGCGCTGTTGCCTCACAGCAAGAAGGTCTGGTTTTGATTCCACCTTCTGGCGTTTCTGTATAGAGTTTGCATGTTCTCCCTGTAGCTGTGTGGGTCTTCTCCGGGTTCTCGGGTTTCCTCCCCCTTGTCCAATAACATGTGGTTAGGTTAATTGGTGATTCTGGATAGCCTGTAGGTGTGAATATGAGTGGGAATGGTTGCCTTTCTCTCTGTGTTGGCCACCTGTGACAGGCTGGCAAACTGCACAGGGTGTACTCTGCCTTTCGCCCTATGACAGCTGGGATAGACTTCAAAATATGCCTTACTGTGGGTGAAGACTGGTGCTTGGACATCACGCAGATTAACAAGGTCCGTGTCACACAAGTGGACACGAGGTGAGAACAGAGGACTGCTGGAATTTTAGTACACATGTAACCCCAGTGAAAGGGGTTACACGAAGAGGATGTGGGTCCTCTGGATTCCTCGACACCCATCATCTAGACTAACACTACAACAATTAGCAGCTCATTGTTCCGACAGCCGCAAGAAGCAACTGCTCTGATGCCGGCCACTTGTTTATGGTGAAGTGTACCTTTGCTCCAGCCCTGGTCCAACCATTCAGTTCTCTGACCACAACCCTCTTGTATTCTTGACTCGGGTGCAGCACAGCAGCCAACGTCTCATGCGCTGGTCTTTGTTACACCAAGATTTCAACATCAAAACAACAGCCAGCCTCTTTGTTAGTGTTTCGGAGTGAGCTAATGTGCATTTCTAGTCCTGTTATTGGTAACCTCGAGTTTTGTAAATAGTTTTATATATAGGAATTTAAAACATTTACCTACTGTACATATTGAGCACTGCGGCAGTCAAGTGGGAGTGAGAAGCCATTTTTGTTGTTTTGGTGCAGCTCACTTGCAAAGACAAATAAACTGTAGTGTAGCACCCTCAGTTATTCTGTGTTGCTGGCCTTTTCTTGGGAGTGGTTGGAGTGGGGAGTCGCGGCTCATGTTTTGTCCAGGTTACCCCTACGCCGGGAATGTAACAAAAGCGTTCCATGTATGCCCTGCCTGCTAGCACCTTGCACCCTGCTGTTATGTGTTGGATCGTCTCAGGGGCGTCTCTAGACAGCCTGCACCCTAGACCCCAGCCTCTATCGATCTTGTGTTTAGAGTTTGTTCCTGTGCTGCCATGATTAGTGCCTCTGTGCTGTCTTTGAACCAAGCTTTGTCCAGCCATAGGTAGGATTAGCTACTTCTTCTTCTTCTGTCGGTGGTACGTGCCGTGCAGAGGCCTGTCCTTCAATGATGGTTCTTGTTCTTGCTCTTCTTCTTTCTCGGGTTTCTGCTGTCCTGATGAACTCATAGATATTTGTTGTTTCATTCAGGATAGTGGTTCTGACACGCACTAGTCCTTGGCCTCCTTCCTTCCGCTTAGCGTACAGTCTCAGGGTGCTGGATTTGGGGTGAAACCCTCCATGCATGCTAAGGAGTTTTCTTGTCTTGATGTCAGAGGCTTCTATCTCCTCCTTTGGCTGGCTCATTATCCCAGCAGGGTATCTGTTGACCGGTCGGATGTAGGTGTTCTCTGCCGGGATCTTGTTCTTCCCATTCAGCTGACTCCTCAGAACTTGCCTTACTCTCTACAGGTACTTGGTGTTTGCAGCTTTCCAAGCGGCCTCTTCGTGGTTCCCATTTGCCTGTGGGATTCCAAGGTAGTTGTAGCTGTCCTCAATGTCTGCAATGTTACCTTCTGGTAGTGCAAGTCCCTCAATTCTGACTACCTTCCCTATCTTGGCTACTATCCAACCACACGTCTCCAGTCTGAATGACATTCTGATGTCAGTGCTGTAGATCCCAGTGGTGTGGATCAGTGAATCGATGTCTCCTGGCATTCAGCTTGATGTCGTCTGTGTAGAGGAGGTGGCTGATGTTTGCTCTGTTCCGTATTCGGTACAGTATTTGGCTAGCCAGTCTGATTAGATTAGATTAGATTAGATTAGATTAGATTAAACTTTATTAATCCCTTTGGGAGGGTTCCGTCAGGGAAATTACAGATTTGGTTAATTTGGTTAATGATTTGGCTGAGAGGGTTCAGGCCTATGCAGAACAGCTATGTGGACAGAGTATCTCATTGGTATACATATGCTTGGCAATTTCTAAGGCCTCAGGTATGAACAGGTTGTTGTACTTCTTAGGCACCCCTCTCTTCATCACACTTTTCGCAGCTATGATAGTTGGGTGACTTCTATGCATGCTGTCTTGATTGTAACCTCTAGTCTTCTTTTCCATGGAGAATACTGCTCCTTGTGAATGTTCATCTTATAGCCAAGCATCTCAAGGATCACTGCTGCCATGGTACAGATCAGCGGTTTGGCTTCAGTGATGGTTATAGTAGGGATTGTTCATAGTGATGGATTCGTATATTCCAGCAGACTTTCAGAGGGTACTTTATGTAGCCTTGGTAACTGGCTACAAATGGTCCAGGTTTCCAGCTTAGCCATGATTTTATCTTTCAGCTGCTCTGCCTTTATACCAGCTAATGTCAAGCTCGAGTGTCCTAAAAAAAAATCACACTTTCCGCCTGATTATCAGATTGATTACATTCTCACATTGTATGAGAGTTTATTCGCCTAAGTGTCAGAGTCCGACAACATTATAACGATAAAGAAAGATTAACAACTGTCGGGTAACAGCAGCAAAAAACAGCAGTGCTAACAGACCAAAAAGTTCAGGATTTCCTGAGTATCTGATGAGGTGTCCGATGACGCCTCAGTATCGCTGTCATCAGACAGAAGCGAGTTCCACTGACTCATCGACTCATATCAGACTCACGAAGTTTTACAGCCTCCTCCAGAATAAATAGCCGTGGACACCCAGCATTCTGACAGCTGAGGTAAACAGCGGACTGACAGCTTATGCTCACTACAGATGAACGGCGGCCTGAGTTGTTTGTCCTACAACGGCCACCGTAGCTAGGATTATGCACTTGTATTTGGAGGGGTAAGAAAACAGAATTCTGTTGACCACAATCTGCAATCTACTGACATCTAGTGATGAGATTTTATACACTGTAACTTTAATATATTTATTTTTTATAATTTTATAATTTTTTTCCCCTGAATTCTGCAGGCTGGCGTTTTGCGCACATGCTGTATGAAGTTGAAGAAGTGTTCCAGCATGTATTTTGGTTTGTGTACTTTGGCATGAATGGAACATGGCAACACATGCAGAGTTTATAAAAACAAGCAAGTGGAGTTGGTTTTAAGAGAGATTTTTCCTCCAGCACAAATGTCACTCATTCAGGTGCGCAGACATGTCTTTCAGTAGATAAACAGAGTTGAAACAGACAGATTTGATTTAAATAGGATTTACCCGCTGCACCTACCTGATACAAAACAATTTAAAACATGATCTTCTGTGCCAGCGTTGCTGTGACACGTTGACACACTTGTATATCGGCAGTAGTAGATATGATAAGCAGAGTTGTAAATCTGACAGTAATCTGTCAGTGTGAGGACAAGACAGAGCAATAAAAAATATTAAGCTGACACTGACAGGCATTAACTGCTGAAGCGCCACAGCGCCCGACTTTATGGGGAGTGGGTCACATTTACTTCCTGCTGGATTAACCTAATAAACCGGCTTACTGAACACAGTGCGCTTCGAATGTAGAGTGCACAGGCTCGTCTGTATGGAGTGGTGGAGTTAAGTGCTGCTGGATATTAATTTAGATGTCACTCCTGGTGACACGTGTTTGACGCATGTACGATGACGCAACGCTTTCCACCGACACTCACGCGTTGGCTTCACATGCCTCAATACTATTGTTGTTGTAGTATTTTTGTTAAAGCGGTGTGTTTAGTGGACCGCAGCAGCTCAGCCTAGGTGCAGATGAAAAAGTTCAGTGATGCCAGAGATAACTGAGCTGATGAGTTTTACTGCCGCTATAAAACGGACCTCATCAGTCAAGTCAGTGGACCCCGTTCATGTGATCAGAAACACAACTCTTCTTCTTGGAGTGAAATCAGAGCCTTCCAACAGATAACACCAGCATAGCTGAGCTGAGATATTTTAGGATCTTCTTTGCACATATGATAATCAAAATACCTGCAAGCAATGCCAGTAGCTACTGCTATCATAACAGTGTGGCAGTGCATTCAGATAATCCATGCAACTACCAGTGCTGCACATGAAACATAATCTGTTATTTTATTAATAATAAAAAAAAATGTACCTACATTTTAAATCATGCCTGTCATCTTACTAAAAGTCTGTTGACTTATACACATTAATGTGGTGGGGAGTTTTTTTTGGGTTTTTTTAAATCAAAATGAATTAATTGTTTTCATTTTACCTTTATTTACCTGCAGGTTCCACTGATATCATAATTTCTTTTACAAGAGAGAATTGGTTGAGGCAGCAGCCACGTTACACACTGTGCACATGTGCGCACGCAGCAGGACACCTGGCAGATCATCGTCTCTGATTCCACTAACTGAAACACATTCCGAAATATTTCAATCCTCAGGATCTGAAGCCACAACTAATCCACACCCACTTGTTCTGGCTTGTTTCATGAGTGCGTAAGCAAATGCCTTAAAAGTAATCGACAGTAAAAGTCAAACTCAACAAAAACAGGATCTATTCAGATTGCATCAAGACTGCATCAGTAGTGGTGATAATGTGACAACATCCATTACTTAATTTCTGGTTCACACAGAGCTGCAGCCTGTCAACCTCTAACATAATCCACAGAATGACCAATGCCAGATTTCCTGTTTACATGTCTGTTGGTTAGATTGAATGAACCTCGCGCACGCTCCCATACTCACCTGTACAGCTGTAAGACAGGTGCACTGACCTAAACTGCTCTCTTGCTCTATTACCTCTGCACGTGAAGATGATGAGGTCTTTCTTCTCTTCTTTGTGGAGAATAATTTCCACAGCCGTCGCCACAGAAAAGTGGCCACCAGACACACACTCCCCAATATCCAAAGCTCTTTATCCCTTAGGAAGTTCTCCATGATGGAAGCCTTCCTCTCCCCGTCCCCGCTGTCTGCCTGCACAGGCTGCCCGTCTTATTTCAGCCTCTCTGCCGCCTTGGGTGGCCGGCAACAAGATGTTGACATGGAAAGAGGCAGCAGTCGTTATTTATGAAAGAGCTAGGCTCCTGTATCACTGAATGCTCAATCCCTTGCTCGCTGCAGTATCAGACAAGGACAGGATTTCTGTGGAGTCAAGCCACCCGCCTACCCAGCCACCCATTCACCCTCAACCCGGCTTCCTCCCGACCTCCCACCACAGGACCTAAAAGGAGAGAACACGCTGTCTCTGAGACGAGAAGGGGACAGGTGGTGTAGGGTTCAGGGTGTCGTTGCCGTACGCAGAATCAGATGCCTGCTGCTGCCCCTGGTGCTGCTGGCATGTTAGTGAGACCCGTGTGGTATCCTTTAACTTCAGACACAGCACTTCATGCACGTTTGAATACTCCTCACTCTGTCTCCCAGGCAGCCGCTTTTCCTCCTTAAGCCTCACAAATGGCCACAGACATGTGCACACATCACTGCAGATGATGGCGAACAGTTACGCAAGCATGCATGACTGTAAACAAACACCTGCAACTGTGTGGTGCTAAGTTTATCTTCTCTGGCCACCTGATGCACAGGTGACAACAAAACAAGAGCTGAAGCTGATGTCATTCTAAGTGCATTATGGTCTCCATGGTGTGTGATTATTTATCTTTTAAATTTTTATATTATTTATATTATGCAGTCCTATGAAAAACTAAGTGCACCCAGTGATTCAGTAGTAGCTTGTAGTTATACTTGAAGTGTAACTTTTAGTTTTTGCTTCTTATGTCATTGTGGAGGGATTTTGACCCACTCTTCCTTATACCATTTCTTCAGTTCATTGATGTTTGCTGCAGTTTGTTTATGCGCAGCTCTCTTAAGGTTCCACCTCAAAATTTCATTCAGGTTGAGGTCTGGACTTGAGCTACTGCAACACGTCATTGCAGCAAGTCTTTACCTAACTGTGCTGTCAGGAAGTCTGACATGCAGCTCGTGGGTTGTTTGCAGTTTGGTCTGACCTTGGGGTGAATTTACCGGGACGTCCACTAATGGGAAGATTGTGGTGTTGTATTAACACACACACACCTGAATGCTCCAGACCAGCAAACTGCCAAAATGTCTGCTTTCATGAAGGTGCTTACACTTGCTGATGAGCAGTCAGGACCTGGCTGCTACACACCCTCTTAACTCCTCTGGAAGCAGTAAGGTTGTACTTGGTTTTTTTTCCCCAGTACTGGATAGAGTCCTGTGAAAACTTTCTTTTACCAGTGGCTGAAGCTGGCAAACATAAAGCAGAATCTTTGGATGCGTAAAGCACTAAATTCCACTTTGTATAGCGGGAGTAAAAAAGAAACCACACTGCTCGTGCTAGTTTACATCTATTCTGTCAGTGTTGCAAAGACTGCAGTTTCCTTTTCGGACTCTGCGCCTAAGCGTGTGTGTGTGTGTGTGTGTGTGTGTGTGTGTGTGTGTGTGTGTGTGTGTGTGTGTGTGTGTGCGCGGCAGCTATCTGTCTCTATGGAGCTGGTGGCTTATACAGAGACAGTGGAATGTGATCACCCTGCTAAACTTAACTTAAAAATGTAATTTTGGTGCTTTTAAATGTTTCTCTGACCTTTTCTTGTCCTCTTTGACAAGATTTATCTGCGCTGAGAACCTTCATTTTTCTATTTAATTCAATAATAAAATAAATAATAAACCTTTTCAGAAAGACAATAGACTTTAAAGATGTTCACAAAACATTCAAGATTCTTCGCTGCAGCACTCTAAAGCAAGCTTGATTTAACAAGCAACAGCAGCTGGGAGGTTACGGGGTCATAGGTGTTGCTCAGCAGGACCCCTGGGAGGAAAAATACTTCCCAGCGGGAATATGAGGAGAACCTCTACACAAAGAGAGAAGGGGCAGGAATGTCAGCATTTGGTAATGAGGCCGGTAGATCTGAAGGACACCTCCCCTCACTGAGAGACAGCCCCCTGGATTTTTGAGCAGATTTTATCCCACCACAGATCATACTGTATATATTATTGAACTTTCACATTAATTAACATTAACCTTTGAACCTCACTGATTGCATCTGAATTTGACTCTTATTTGTATTTACACACGTTACTTATATGTTCGAAATAAAGATTTGAAAGAATAAAAAAGAAAAACTGTCTCCAATAAAGGAAGCTGGTGCGAAGCAAACTTTAAAACCAGTTTAGGCTCCTGTGTGTGTTAATTAATATTATCCTAAGAAAAGCAAAAACTGGCAGCAATATTACTGCCATTACCACCAAATCCCCAATTAAAATTTAAAATGCAAAATAAAACACGTAGCCATCATTAAGTAGTGTTGACTACCTTATCAGATTTTGTATTTAGTCCTTTTTTATTATTATTTAAAAAATTTTGTTAGCTATAGGTTTGCCTTCCACATTGTGCAGCATTGTGTTGATGGTCTGTGTTGCGTACGCATGCTGGGTCCTCTTGCCTGCGACTCAAAAATCAGCGTCAGTGCGCCCTGTTGAAGGGTGTGTCGGTTGCTAAAATGCACGTGATGGAGCGAGGACAGAGATGAGTGGATGAGGAGCACTGGTGTATCCTTTGCAGAACTCTTTTTACCTTCAGCATATAAAACAGATGTAGCACACAGCTGGAATATACAAAAGATGGATGGGAGGAGGACTTTTCTATTTCACTCTTGTACAATCTAAATGAACACAAATCATTTTTTTTTACACGTGGACTTTATGGCTGAGTATCATCTGCTCCTACAGCACACTTTACACTGCATTTCAAGTGTCTGCGCCACTTTATAACAAGGGATGCTTTATAAATGACACATTATGATTTACTAATACCTTACTAATGTTTAATAGTATAAAGTCTTAGCATAAAAAGGTATTAAAATAAAAAAAATTATGATTTTGATACTTTAAGAATGCGTTTATATGCAAACATTTTCTCTTAACAGTAATTGACATTAAACATAGCTCATATTTTTTAAGAGTCGGAGCTCATTTCCTAAAGAGGCAGAGTAAAGTAGTCCGAGCCTGCCATCGTGTGGCAACTGGAACTGTGTCACTGAGCCAAATTCACTTTTTTATCTGCAGTGTGCATGGGTGTGAGACACAGGCAGAGCTGAGGAGGTTTAAACAGGCAATTAAAAAATGGGAAAGATCTGCAGCGCCCTCTAGTGAGCGTGCTGTACTCCATCTGTCGAGGCCTCCTACATGCCAGCTCTGGTCAGGACATGTTGTGCCTTCTAGTGTTTGCTCTCAGTTATTTTAGTTCTCCTTTTCCCCTCACTGCACGCTCACATTCAACACGTGTGTTTCCATTAGGGAGGACAAAAATGTTAGAGTTCTCGTGGTTTATCAGCGCGCGCGGTGTTGCAGACATAAAACAGACAGATGGTGAATTGAGAAGCTCAGTATCTGATATTTGATTGCCAGTTAAATCAGAAATGAATAGGAAAAACCTTTGAGCTAACCAGATTAGATTAAGGAGAGCTCTGTGTGGACAACAAGAGCGAGGAATGTAAAAATTAGTGCATGTTACCTGCTGATTTCCTCCCTCCAGCTCCACATGTTTGAGCTCCCAGAAACAGCGCATGGTCTCCACCTTCTCCAGGTGACGGTAGAAAGCCAGGCGGCCCAGGCGGAGGCTGTTACTGCGGTTGCGAATAGCCTTCAGTCCCTCCATCTTTTCAACAATGGGAGACATGGGTATGGGTGGTGGTACTGCTGATGGGGGAGGCTTTCCATTCTTCTTAGCAGAAAGTAACTCGTTACAGGGAGTCTTCCTGTCTGCCCTGAAATTGTGACAATATTAAAGTTAAATATTTTTCTGCATTCATGAATCCATCATGTGGATAAAATCTGCTGTTACAGTGATGAGTCAGTCATGACTTATTGCATAAAACTGCCAACAACTGGCAGTTAGGACTTCTAGTGGATGTGCTGCTTTTGTAATTTTGACTGCACGAGGAAGGACCGAACTCTTTAGAGAGCGGTGCGCACGGATCGGAGTGCGCAGGCTGCTGATCTAACATGGAAGTACCACTGATGGATGCTCGGAAACTCTGAAAGTATCCAAATGTCTGTTCTCCCTGATGGCCACGGTAGCAAATAACTGGAGTGACAGTGAAGATCTTGAAACTGACTCTAGATTGCAGTAATTTGTTTATGTATGACAGGCAACTGATGATGCAAATCATGAAAATATAACACTGACAGACAGCAGTTCTCTTCAGTGATTTGAAAATTGCGTTCACTGTAGTAATGCAACAGTGATATTAAAGGGGATTGCTACCTTGGTATTAACAGCGTACGCTTGCCCAGCTCTAATCTACACTGTTTAAATAGCTGCGCAGCCCACATGCTTTGATCCAGGCCTCCAGTGGGCAGCGCTGTCTCAGATCCAAATGAGATGACTGATGATGTGGTGGAGAAATCTGCTCTGACGCCTGCTAGCGACAGCTGGCTTTCTGCTGCGCTCTACCTGTTGAGCCCCTAGGGGAGTCATGGAAGATCACTGGGGATATTTATACCTCTAGAGTGTAAATATCCCGCCTTTGCTTGACAATTACAGAGGGCGGAGAGTGGCCGTAGTTTCAGCATGGTGCATAAGCCTCTAAAGCAGCCTGTGTGTAGCAGCCAGAGCTGTTCTTCAGCATCAGAGGCTTTCTCAGGGTAGGATTTCAGCTTCAGTGAACCAAAAGAGTGGCCATGGACGCACCTGTCACTGCTTCTTATATTGGCCTCTTTACATGTGCTGATTTGTTTATAGTGGGGAGAAATTTAAATTCTATAATTGTTTTTTATTACTATATGTACCTTTGAACTGGTTTTATGCAACTCACTGTTATTAGTATATGGTATATTGATCAGAACTTAGATAAAAGTGCGAACAAAGTCTGCAAATGTAACACAAAATTGTGGAAAGATATCATATTTTGCAACAGTTGCACAACATTTGTTAATTTTACCGCAGCGTCCTGTGAGACACTGCTGAATGCTTAGCTTGAATATTTGTGCAAACACTTATTTGCAAAGAATCTTTAACAACTGGGACAAAATGTAACTGACATCACAAAACAACTGAATTGCAGTTTTTCTAATTCACTGAAATTTGCAAAGTATATATATATTTTTTTAACAGACTTATGATATGATATATGACATATTAATGGTCAGAGCAAAAAGTAGCACTGGAACACAAAGAACAAACCACAGCTGCAGTTCATGCAGATGATGAAAACGATCCTGGAACTGTGGCATTTTGCTGATGCCCTTCTCAAAACCAATGTGAGATGAAGTGCAATTATTTACAAGGGATGGGTGTGAGAGATTCATAAGAGAGCTGCGAGGTGATTTAGAGAGGAGCGTGAGAAAAAGCGTTTTGTGCAGTTGTGTAGGCAGAACCAGCCTTACATATAAAGATTTTACACTAATATCAATTCACCCATTAGTATAAATGCATATAAAGATGTCCAGCAGGCACCACTCTTTATTGATTAAACTTTTTTTAAAAAAACATCAATTTTTTGTGACTAAAAGGAAAACATCTTTGTTCCGGTTAAGCTAAATGCACAAATATTCCTGATAATATTGATTGATGGGATCAGCTTTCACAGTAACTTTGTTACTGGGTGTGACCACAAACAGCAGTAAGAATGGTCACTGCCATTTTTATTATTATTATTATTATTATTATTGAGGAACACTTGAAAAACTTTTACATTAAATGCATTTGATTTTTAACCCCTATGAATAGAACATTGTATAAAATATTTCCGTATTACTAATTTTAAAGAACTATTTCCACCTTTCACTGTAAGACACAGAGGAAACACCCCCACCCCCAACCTGCTGCTTCAAGTTTGTCTTAAAGAGGGTCAGCTTTGACAGTCAGCTGGTGCTGAGATGCCTCTCAGCCCTTTCCTGCCCTGTTAGCTCTGGGAGACAGGCTGACCCTTGGCCACTTACTTTATAGGGCTTTATTTTGGGTTCTCCGTAGTGCCGGGTGAAGGTCAAGGGGCATGCTATCACCAGATATGGAAAAATCCTCCCTTAGTGAAAAACCATTAGGGAGCATGAGTTGTCAAAAGGCTTGTTGCCAGACGGACAGAAATTAAAGTTGATTAGATTGCTTTCCATTGTGGTCGGTTTTGACTCATCCCAGTTGTTGTTTCAGCTACCCACTACATAAGGGCACTGTGGATGGGTATGTGGCTGAGTTTTATGTGTGCTCTGGCAGCGAGTGTGTCCAAGCAATGCTGTAGTTTGCGTATGTTTGCTTAGCTTGGCGGCCTTTAGTAATCCCTCTCTATGAAACGGCAGGGGGGTTCCTGTCTGTCTTCTCCATCCTAATCCTTCCATGTAACTGATAGGAAGAACCGCATGTGTCTCGTAACTCTTAAAGTAGCAATGCATCATGAAGACCCTCGGGATTCTGTGAAACCTCAAGTGTATGTTTAGATGAGCAGCAGAAAAAACTAGTAGTGCGGGCATCTTTCAAATCCCCCCTAAAATGCCAAGTTGGCCACAAGAGCACAGAAATACGAGGACACCTCGGTGTCTGTGGAACCCGAGCTATAGACATTCAAAATGACAAAATCTGTGCAGATTAGCTGTTTATAGTGGCTAAAAGAAATTTTCAAAAGGTTTTAATGTACGTATGATATCAATACTAATAGCAGCTGATAGAATTTATACACTTTTCAGGTAAAAAAAAAATAGATCTCTGTTAAGGATTGTGGCTAAATCCCGCATCAAAGTCAGTACATAGCTGTGGGTTTATTGTAACAGGCTAATTGTACAAAGTACAAGCTGCAGGCATTGAAAAGAATCAAAGCGAGTGACACAATGAAAGACAGAAGCAACAGGTGACAATAAAACACTCCTCTGTGCCTCTTTAGGTCTTCTCAAATGATTGCCAGGGCACAAATGGTGCTGGAGTAATAAAGTTTGCCGTCACTGTAAAGTACTAACCAGGCCATTCACAGATACCCTTAGTGGAACTACATACTCTATTATATGAATAGCCACTTTAAAATGTTTTCAAAAGTAGATTTGAGTTTAATGCGTTTAAGAAATAACTGTTCTCATGGCGCCCAGTACAAAGCTGGGTTTAGGGCACGTTTATCCTGGTTAGATTAAAGACTGCAGCACAGGCGGCACATAAAGGCATTGCTGTACAGATCTGAGTCACGGTGAACTAATTCTGCACAGTGTTTCTTGTGACACATTTGAAAAGCAAATGCAGAAATAATCTGCTGCTAGTTACTCACACTTTGCACTCACACTTAACTATGATAACATTAAGTGGTGTGAGGAGACACGGCGTCTGCTGCATGTCCGTTTGCTTGCATTGTGTGCACATGTGCATGCATTTACGCATTCAGGCAATACTCGTGCAGCCATGTGGAGGTAATCTTAGGCCGAACTCTGCTGGGGTTTGTTTTTATCATGTAGGCATGGCACACAAACACCCACGGAGCAGATTAGGAGCCTTTTCTAAGTGTTAGGCCAGTCTAGTGGCAGTCTGCTTGAGTAGGAGGGGTGACTTGGAATGGACTGTCTTCAACCCCAGGTTGCTATCTTTCTCTCCAGGGCCTCTGCTGTCCTGGTTTAGTAGCTGTAGCTGCATGGAAACAGCCATCAAAGCCCATAAACCACAGGAATGTGGGGGAGGACTCTGTGTGTCTATATGGAGAATAGAATAGTACAGAACATTGCCATCCAACCATGTTTGTGTCTTCTCTCACACCAAATGGATAAATAAACAAAAGCACATTATAATGTGTGTGTGTGTGACTGTGTGTATATCTATATATCTATATATATATATATATATATATATATATATATATATATATATATATATATATATATATATATATATATATATATATATATATATATATATATATATATATATATATATATATATATATAATTTAAAAACATATTCAAACAATTGCAGCTCTTTAAATTTTCCATATTAAAGACATGCTGCTCAACACTAACCTTTATCAAGAAAATTAAAGACAGATCCTGAACCTGTTTCCCAGTTCACACTGCTTCATTAGAGGGGCCAGCAGTCACTTCAAACGAACAGGCATCAAATTAAAAGTGTCGACTGCCCGACAGGATAATATCAAGTGATCGGCGGGTTTATTTTTCTCCGTCCAAACTCAGCATTCTCACCTTTTCAGCCTGCCAGCACACTTTCATCACAGTTTAAGCCAAGTCACAATCACCCATCGGATTGTGGAGGTCCTCTGAGGCTGAGGCCAGTTTGTTACTGAGCCCAAGCAACCCTGAAATTCTACTGCAAGTGCCATATACAATATGCATGCATGTATATTTAAAGTCATTTGAGGTACATGGAGTTCATGTGAGGACAGGCTTCTCGAAAAATTCACAAACTCTGTACAGTCATCACCCTAAATTCTGTGCAAACAGACAGCAGTTTCACATATAAGCATGCAGAGTATGTATGTACGCTCTAATTTGATACCCATTAGGCATATTCAGTGCCCACAGCCCCTCCAATCCTTCCCGCTGACAACAACTCAGCAACCCAGGCAGAAGAGTGTAACAGTAGAACTTCCACTCGGTGTACTTTCCCGTTTTGCCAAGAACAAAGCAGCGCCCTCGTTTTAGTCCACAGTGAGAACAGCTGCTTTCCGCTTTGCAGTCAAAGTTAGGTATGAATCTGCACGCTTTAATAATTAAATGTTTCCCATTTACTGCATTGTAGCACATAAATGCAGTGATGATATCCCTCTGACAGTGTGATAAAGACATCTTTGTTAAACTCTACATTTAAAATTTTTTTTTTTTTCAAATATGCTCTAAACCAAGGCTTCCCAGAGAGTACATGTATGGCAGATGAACAGCATACAAGTTACTTGACAAGTGGCATCTTGCACTTGAGGCAATTGATCCCGCAGGAGAAGAGGTGTTAGAATTCAAAATGTGGACATCATGCAAGTTAAATGTGACTTTGCATTTATCATTAACAGAAATAGTCACTATCGGCAGGCAAAAGTGTTTCTTTTACTATTCAAGCCGGGGGACAGAATATGACAGTGATGAAGGATTTTCCACATTTCTCCATGGAAAATCCTGCAGCGGTGAGGCTACAACAGTAGCCCTGAAGACTCACCCTTGGTGCACATTTGCAATCACCAAAATCTTCTTCTCCTTTCCTCCCATGTCTCTCATGGGTGTGATGGAGTCCGTCTCTCCAGGTTTCCTCTTCTTCCTCCGCTGGTTTTTGCTTTCTGCTCCAGGTGCTGGATGTTTTTTGTTTTTTTTACCCTCTCTATGCACGCTGGGCAGCTAGGACAGAGTAACCCAATGTGACTGACAGACTGACAGATGAGGATAGATAACTCAATGGGAAGTTCTGGCTGCTTGTGGCTATCTGCGCTGGGAGCCACAGCCGCCCCGGGATAAGCACCAGAGGAGGGCGGGTGAGGGAAAAAAAGGGTGTGTGGGGGGAAGGTGGGTGAGTGGTGAGGGGTAGTGATGTGGTGTGTGTGTGTATGTATGTGTGTGTGTAGGCGGCGGCGGGGGGGGGTCTGCCCTGGGACTCAGGGACCACAAGCAGGGACAGAGTGGAGTAAGTGTTCCAGGGAATGTGGCTTATTATAATGGAATGAGTGGAATGTGAGAGTGCCGTGTGTGTCTGCAAGGGGAGGGATGATAGACTGATATAGGCAGAGTGGGGGGAGTAAGAGGTCAAAATAGGGAGAGAGCAAAGATACAGACTGAGGTTTTAAAAAATGTCGACCTTGTTTATATTTACTCTTTGTTTAAACCTCCATTATCTGAAATTTGATTTGTGTGTGTACGTATGTATTTATTTGAAGGGGGGGGTGTTAGCACACCATAAACAGATGAACTGTTGGGAGTCATGAGTCCTTTGGTAAATCCTTTGATAATTTTAGCTCTGTTTTGGTCTCCACCACCTTCCCCAGGGAATTTCTAGTACCCAGTGGCACCAACTTTATTCTACCTGATGCTGGGCAAGTAAACAACAGTCAGGTTTGTTTCCCTGAAACAATACTGATGAGTTCAGAGCGTTCAAAGATACTAAAGCTAGAAGGGGATTATATGGTATTTGTGTCTAACTGGAATGGAAGATCAAGCATTGTGAGGTAGGTTGCTCTAAATTCTATGATATGTGGGATAAATCTGTTTAGTAAAGTAAACCAATAAACATCATTCACCAAAATCCAAAAAGAGTAATAAGTAGGATAACAGAGAGGGGAGAAATAAGGAATAAGTAAGGAAACATAATAAACACTTGTGTGCTTTGATTTCCATCTGTTAAACTCATCTACTGGTGCCTGAGGCACAACATGTAAGTGATCCATTTTCCACAAAATCCCAAGCAGCCACACGACCAGATTGTTGACATTTGGTCATTGCTGTCTTTATTTACATATCTAATGAGTGAGGATTTAGTGTCTACAGGTGGGCAAAGGCCAAAGTACAAGCAAATCTAACATAACCAAGAAAACCTAGCACGGCTAAGGCTACAAGCAGGCATACTTGTTACAAGAGACGCTTTGGGATGGGAGAGGAGGGAGATGAGAGACTCCCCTTTACTGTGGCCCTGCCATTAGGCGCCTTGCGTTGTGGACTGTCGCCGGCCAGAAGCCAGTTGAAGAAGCCGGCAGCTGTTCCACCAATCGTCACCTCGCCCGTGTTCACTCTGGTTAACACACGCATGCATTCACACCTGCACATCCTGCAGTTTCCACATCATACAGATTTTCACACAGCTGCTGAGAAAGCAGCTCTGTACTGGGCTTCAGTCCATTTCAGCTGGAGCCACCTCTGCTGCAGCTGCTGAAGGGGAAGGGTGCAAATAAAGCCAAAAACTTTGCAGTAAGTAAGTCTGCAGCTCACGTACACAGTGGCACCTCTCCCCCCAGAAAGCAGAATTAATTACACATTGTTGTACGTTAACAGTGGGATGGAGATAGGATGAACATGACCTCAAACTGGCTTTGATTTTAGCCATGTCTTCCAAACATCTCCCAAAATTCCCTCCCATTCATACCACACGTGAAACATTTCCCAGAAACCTGACCATTAAAATAATCAGTGGAAGGCCAAGTGCAGTCTGGAAATGTAAGAAACATGCAGCAACTGTGAAAGACATGTCCTACGTGTTTGCCTTATGTGACTTTGGCAGCAGTGCACAACGAGCAGTTTCCAAGACATTTCTAAGTTTAACATGTACCAGTTACCAAATAGCCCAGGTACCTCCCAGCAGTATGTAGGAGTGAGTGGTGTGCACACCATACAATGTTGGCTGAGTCAAAAACAACCTGGCAAACAAAGAGTCATTGGACTAACCCAAACCCAAGATTTTGTCTTTATTATAGGCAAATAAAATAATTTAATATACACACTACCATTGCAATACTGTATTAGTAGGTACAGTAAGAGAATACTAAATATTTGGACTGGTCATCATGAGCGGCAGAGAGCAGTTATAGATAGAAATGGCCTCGGCAGAGTTCAGTTCACAGATGTCTGTGATGCGAAACGTCTGCTGATGCAGAGTTTTAACAGTATGAACTCATGAAACCTGCCAAAGGGCAGCAGGGCAAACAGGTGATTTCCAGGATAGGATGAGCATAGGGGATGTTGACTGCACTGCAAACGTAGCAGAAGCTTAACATTCAAACTTTCTTGACTACAGCGGTGATGTTGGTATTCCAGGTTGGGTAGTAATGCGTGTGGGTTCCCTGGGAGGGCCTTTTTCCTCATTACATCAGTTAATAGCTTGTTTATCTGGTATGTAGTCATTATTAATAATAGTTGACTTGCTATCAAGGGGTGGGGGTGGGGGTGGTGGCCTGTGA
Source organism: Pterophyllum scalare (assembly GCA_024447675.2). NCBI lineage: Eukaryota > Metazoa > Chordata > Actinopteri > Cichliformes > Cichlidae > Pterophyllum > Pterophyllum scalare. The sequence continues at coordinate 80,117 of JAMQGT020012321.1, read as the reverse complement.
CAGAGACAGATTGGAGTACAAGCATCTTTGTGTTGGTTGGCACAGTCTCCTTCCTAGCATACAATTGGGGCCTGCAGCATTTCTTGCATTCACAGTCACAATAAGACCTCACACATCACATCTGCCATTTGCACTGAGAGTGTGTACTCTAACGTCTTTACATCTCAAATGGAGCAAAAAGAAAATTTGCTCCTCTGCTAGCACCTGCTGCCGCGGTGGTTGAGGCAACATTGTCCCTGTAGTTGGTGATATGCTGGATTCCCTGCCTCGTGCCAAATCATCTGCCTTAGGCTAACAGCCCTGATACCTTTCTCCAGGTTGGATCTGGTCACACTGGGTTCCCCTGAGGAGGGTTTGGACCTCCATTTTTTAATCCTTGGTTACTGATTGGAAAACCCCCAGATGTTTGTTGACAGTGAGATTATCAGCACAGTTCTTTACGTAGAAGAATAGAGAGCAGAGAGAGGTGAGGCAGAGAGAGGCATCTGTCGTTACAGTCAGTAAATCAGGTGGCCAAATGCACAGCACTGTTCTCCATGTTCCCTACTTGCTTCCTGGTTGTGTCCACCTGTTTCTCCTAACCAGCCAAGTGTTTAGTTTGCTTGTTTTCCTTGATTTAAAAGCTAAATAAAGCAGAGTTTTGAGTTTAGTCCTGTCTCGTGAGTCCTGCGTTCTGTTCTAATCCTGCCTGCCACACAGCCTCTTTCACATTTACTGTGGCTGATCTACGGAGAGGACAAACAAAGCAAAAAGCCAATATGGGAAAAATATGCTCTCTCTTTCTAGTTCCTCTCAGTACTCTAAGCTGCAGCTTTTTGGATCAGCTGAAGGCTTTTCAGGGAGCTTTTAGGACAATAATGTAATAATGAATTACAATAATCCAGCTTAGAAGTAATAAATGCATGAATTAGCTTTTCAGCATCAGGCTGAGAAAGGACGTTTCTAATTTTAGAAATATTGTGCAAATGCAAAAAAGCGGTCCTACATATTTGTTTAATATGCGCACTGAAGGACATACTGTATCCTGGCAAAAATGACTCCAAGATTTCTCACAGTGTTACTGGAGGCCAAAGTAATGCCATCCAGAGTAAGTATCTCGTTTGACACCATGTTTCTAAGACTTGTGGGGCTGAGTACAAGAACTTTTTAAAACAGTTTTATCTGAATTTAGAAGCAGGAAATTAGAGGTCATCCAGGCCTTTATGTCTTTAAGACATTCCTACACGTTAACTACAGAGGTTGGACAATGAAACTGAAACACCTGGTTTTAAACCACAATAATTTATTAGTATGGTGTAGGGCCTCCTTTTGCGGCCAATACAGCTTCAATTCTTCTTGGGAATGACATATACAAGTTGACCCTGTGGAGCTCCCGACGGACAGTTTTGGTGGAAACAGGAGAGTTGAGGTGCACATTTAATTCTGCCCTGATTTGGGCAGCCGTGGTTTTATGTTTTTTGGATACAATCCAGGTTAGCACCCGAACATCCCTTTCAGACAGCTTCCTCTTGCGTCCACAGTTAATCCTGTTGGATGTGGTTGGTCCTTCTTGGTGGTATGCTGACATTACCCTGGATACCGTGGCTCTTGATACATCACAAAGACTTGCTGTCTTGGTCACAGATGTGCCAGCAAGATCGTCCTGGTATGTCACCCATAATGTTGTGTGCATTGCAATATTTTGAGCAAAACTGTGCTCTTACCCTGCTAATTGAACCTTCACACTCTGCTCTTACTGGTGCAATGTGCAGTTAATGAAGATTGGCCACCAGGCTGGTCCAATTTAGCCATGAAACCTCCCACACTAAAATGACAGGTGTTTCAGTTTCATTGTCCAACCCCTGTAATTGATGTGTGTCATCCGGCTTCATGGATAGATAAAGCTGGGAAGCATCTGTATAACAATGAAATGTATGCTATGCTTTCTGATAATACTGTCTAAGGGACGCATGCATAATGTAAGTAGAATTGGCCCCATCACAGAACCCTGTGGAACTCCATAATTAACCTCAGTGTGTGAAGAAGACTCCCCATTTACATGAACAAATTGGAGTCTATTCGATAAATATGATTCAAACCACTGCAACGAACTACCTTTAATACCTAAGGCATGCTCTAATCTCTGTAGTTAAATGTCATGGTCAACAGTATTGAAAGCTGCACTGAGGTCCAGTAGGACAAGCACAGAGATGAAACTACTGCCAGAGGCCATAAGAAGATCATTTCTAACCTTCACTAAAGCTGTTTCTGTACTGTGATTAATTAGAATGAACTAAACGCTAAATTAAAACCAAGTAATATATATATATATTTTTACATTTTCATGCAAATTGACATGTCAGCTTCACCAGATTTAACCTTTGTGCAGCAGGGTTACCAAGGTTTCCAGATTTGTGGGACAAAATCCAGTTAGGCTTTTTTATTCAACTACTTCACTGCATTACCTAGTTATGGCTTAGCAGCTTATTTAAAACAAACAAAAAAAAACCTACACTAATTAATTAGCAACACAGATCATAAGGTACAGTTAATATGCAGTCAGCTGGACAAATTAGAGTACAGTCAACTAGTAAATTTAGCTCAGTGACAAATGTGACCTGCTTAGTACATTGCTTAGATGGTGACGTACATGCTTATCTCATCAGGACTGCTGGCAGAGTCTGTCTGCCTGATTGTCTGGTTAGTATCTTCCAGTCAATGATTCAAAAATGTTAATAGCTGGACTAGCTAGCAAACATGTTTATAGTGAAGAGGCTTAACTGAGAAACTGAGAAGAAATGGGCAATTCTGAAATGTACAAGCCTAACAGATTTCCTAATTGTTGCCTATTTCATTTGCTTTATGGTAATAACAGAAAATGGCTATCTGCGAGGTTTACAGTGGATTTTTCCCGATGTATCCATTAAGTGTAACAATATTCTTTTCAATATGTCTTAAATGTGACAGCCTGGTCTCATAGCAAAAATGTGAAACGGTCCTGAAAAGGAATCTATTTCTTTGTGTTTGTGGGCACAAATTACGATGTTTTTTCATGCCTGTGAGGATGATATTGAAACTTACATCCTTCAACAGGAAGTACATTTTTTGTCCGAAGCTCATATTTTCAGCTGTGGTGGGTCACTATTTCAACCAGTGATTTTTCTTCTAATCCAATTTTTTGTGCTTTAACCTAACAAAGTCATTTTTAATGATAATAACATAATGATAATGATAATATTTTTTTTTTTTAAAATAGCACAATTACATGTAAAATTCTGTGGCATGCATGAACCGAACTTTGCTTGGCTGTTTAGAAACTTGGTAATTACCTTGAAATGTGTGGGTTAGGACAGGTTTAGGGGGATGTTACAGTGAAACTACCCTTTAATTAACCGCTGTAAAATACTAGTTAACTTCTTTCAGTTATCACATATGTACACAGACAGTGTAAACACTCCATATAAAGTCCAGGCAGCTACTGCATTAAAGCTGATGTAGCTTTAAAAAATTGTAATTCTGTCTAGAATTCATTCTTTGGAAAACTAAACATGATTGCACATCTTTAGATATATGCCAGCATTTCCCCATAATTTAACCTCAGCAGTAGATCTATTTTAACCCCCTTTTTTCTTAAAGTTAAGCTCAACAATTTCACACAATAAGAAATGTAAAGAAGTCTGAGTGAGCAGTAAATTGTATGGATACACTTTGTTTTAATTAAATCTCAACCACAAACCGCAACGACAAATAAATTGCACGTGGCAATACATAACAATTTTTAGAAGTGTTATTACATTGTAACAAGTTTGGCCTGTTATTGGTGGTTTCAGGTTAGACGTTGTGTTTTGTATACGTTGTTCTAGTGAGTATAGACAAACATTTGATTTGGTTTCATCTGAAGGACTTGTTGGACACATACAAATAAATAGACACAGTTAAAGAACATTTGTTTGTTACACAAACTTGTGTTGCTAAAAATGACACAAACAAGGTTAATTTTACATTTAAAAAAATGAAGTTTTGTAAGCTGCCGTTTCAGCAGCTTAATGTGTTTCGGCAGATTTGAAATGTGCACCACGCTTACACTGGATTGTCTCATTGTCATCTGTTGTGTTGAGCATTATAATCTATTGTTCTCTTGACCGTCCTATCAGTGAGCTGAGCCTTTCCTCACGCCCTCCTTTCCCTCCACCTTCTTCCTCTGTGATAATTAGGCACACTGGTGCTTGTTGCTGTAGGGTTTAGCAGTACTTTGCATCCGTCCAACAGTGTCACCCTGGGCCAAATGTTTGCATTCCACTTGTGTTATATTTAGCCCCCACTCAATTAAATTATCTTGGGACAATAGTAGTGTACGCCACAGGAAATAGGACAGAGTATTGTCACACTCTGTGTACATCATCATAATCCATAATGCGACCATTTTTGTACTGGAAAATGACAACAAGACAAGTTAAAGCTAAATTTAAATTTACAAGACACAAACAGTCAGCTGCCGCCTGACTGAAGTGACCGCTCCTGCTCCTGTATTCCTTTTAATGGCCTTTCAAGAACAAGCATGTTAGTGTTTACCACATAGCAACAAAACATCTGCTATTCATTTACACATACACTAAATCCCTTCTATGAAAAACCCTTGCCAGTTTTCCTTTAATAAAATCGTCAGGTGACATGACAGATGGTGACTTTAATAAATAAACGGTCTTTTTAATCAACAGCAGCCTAAAGTTTAAAGTTACTTTCTTTGGTTTTACCGAAGGTAACGGGAGTTCAAAATCAGATGACTGCCTTTAAGATACTTTGTTTTTATTCACAGCTCTGTACGGAGTAAAGGATTTGAGTTTTTGTTGGTTTGTTTTCTTGCTGTTTTTAATATATACATAAATAATACACACCCATCTTTTGACGACTGCTTCCAGCAGGATAACGCACCATATCACAAGGCTGAAATCATCTCAGACTGGGTTCTGAACATTAGAAAGAGTTGACCGTACTGAACTGGCCTCCACAGTTATCAGATCTCAAGCCAACAAAGCACCTTCGGGATGAGGTGGAATGAAGGATTCACATCACGGATGTACAGCTGACAAATCTGCAGCAACCGCCTGACACAGTCACGTTAGTATGGGGCAGAATCTCGGCGGGATGTTGCTAGCACCACGTTGAATCTGTCATGAAGAATTAAAACAGTTCTGAGGGTAAAAGGTGGTCTAACTAGCGAGGTGTAAAATAAAATTCCTAATAAAGATTTTGCAGCATTACGGGATCGTGTACCACAGTTGCCCAGACAGGAATTCTGAGTTCTGCTGACACAGGGGGTGATATGCAGTGCACACTTTAAGAGAGGTGTTTACTGCAAGGTATTTTCAGCCTAAGGTGCTGTGTAAACTGTCTGGTATGGTTGTGGTACAGTTTTTGAGATATATCACGTTTTCTGCAAGGGCGCTGGCGTCGCACAAAGTGTAAATCTTTCAGGCGAAGTGTCCGCACGTGAGCTGCAACATACACAACATGCACTTTAAAGGCTGATGGTTGGCACATGGTAGACTTGACATAGATTTCCAGGGGCCTCGCTTAATCTTACTTGGAATCTCAATCAGAGGGGTGGATTCCTTAGTGATCCCTGAGAAGGTCACAGCTGTGTGGGCACACAATGAGGCCAGCATAACGGCTGACCACAGCGGTCGGCTGCGGAGGCTGCTTCCCTTAAATGACAGAATCGGCGTTGGCGAGTATGGTACATGGTATGATGTCATATCTACAAATTCGGAGCATGTTTTTGTTTTGGTTCTGCTGCCTAGTGGTACATGATAGTGATCAATGAACCAGGATTATAACACAAACACCCCAGCAAGAGGACAGGAGGCTGACCTCGCACTTTTAAAATTTTTATACATAAAAATTTTTTATTACTCCTGAACTTCTGATAATGGAAGAAACCGGCAGCGAACAACACCTGCGTATGTTTGTCCTGTTGTTTTATTTGTGCCGTGTCGTGCTAAAGACAATTTGTGATTAGTTTGCAAGAAACAAAGCAACTTTTCTTTAATATAAAAAAAATAGTTTCCTCATTGATGTTTTCATTTTTTGTGTGTGTGTGTCACTTGAATAACTGACCATCATTGTCTTAATAAGGTGCCGGACCACCACGGGCTACTGGAATAGCCTCTCTACACCTTGGCACTGATTTTCTTTTTCTCGAACTCCACTCGAGGGATGGAGTACCATGATGGTGTTGGAGAGCATCAGTCTAAAATCTCCCATACTTTTTCAGATGGGTTGGTATCTGGCCACTCCAAAAGCCACAGCATACCAAATGACTTAGTGACTGAATCTCATTCACAACTGTGTCTACACACAAATCTGTGCTTAGACCATGTGTGTCAGTGTTTGATGCACAAATTCAGAATTCTTCGATACTTTTTTAACTGAAGTTGTTTGTGCTCACGTGTAACTGTCTCTGCACAACCGATAAAGGCCAGGATGTCTTTGAAACATCTTTAAAACAAAATTTTTCTTGATTATTTGCAGCTTATCACAAAATCCATCCATCCATCTTTCCACCTTTCATCTGCTTCTTGTATGCGGGCTGGAGCCTATCCCAGGTGTCGCAGAATGAAAGGTGAGGTACACCCCGGACAGGTGAAATGAACATGAATAGTTGTCTGCCTCTCTGTGTCAGCTCTGTGATGTCTAGGTTGTATCCTGGCTTTTGCCGCGGCTACAGCTGGGACAGGCTCCAGCCCCCTTGGATCCCTGAATTGGATAAGTGGTTAAGAAGAGGGAGACCACAGAGAAGATGGAGAGACGATATTGAAGAGGTGGGGGCAGCGTGTGGATGCAATTGGCACAGAAGTGTGTGGCGAGAGCCATCTGCCAGCAGTGGCTTGATGCACTACTGTAAGATGGTGATGATGAATGAACAAAAACGTAACAAATATGTTGTGTTTTTATGCAACAGTGTAAAATGAAACACTGTTGCAAATAGGAAAGGAGATTAATGCTGCAGAAATTGTTAATCTTGGGATTAAGCACACACAGTCAAATAAAAATTTTGATTTCATTTCATTCTTCTAACGCTGAGCACGCTCTTAGTGCTGCTGCTTATTTCTCACGTGGTGGCCACACGTCAGAGCTCTGAAACTTTAAAGTGGATACATTGAAACATTAAAGCTTTCTGTCCCACAGTCTGATAAAGGAGACGTGGAAAATACTCCAAATTGTCCCCAAAGTGAAATTAATTGTACTGATTGAACAGGTATATGTGTGTTCTGTGTCCACACACAACAATAATGTGACATGATAGAATAAATGCTTCAGAATGACTTTGTATTGATCTGCCGGGACCCTTGCCTCATCAACAGCACAACAGAACCTCAGGATCTCCTTGCTGTAGGCGTCAGGGGTTCAGGCTTTTCCTTTAATTTGTCACATGGCTGTATATAGAAAAGATTAAAAGCCCCTGGAATAGCACAGGTATATCACAATGTTCAAAAAAATAAAGGGAACACTTAAAACAACACAATATAACTCCAAGGAAATCAAACTTCTGTGAAATCAAACTGTCCACTTATTAAGCCACACTGATTGACAATCAATTTCACATGCTGTTGTGCAAATGGAATAGACAACAGGTGGAAATTATTGGCAATTAGCAAGACACACTCAATAAAGGAGTGGTTCTGCAGGTGGGGACCACAGACCACTTCTCAGTACCTATGCTTTCTGGATGATGTTTTGGTCACTTTTGAATGTTGGTGGTGCTTTCACACTCGTGGTAGCATGAGACAGACTCTACAACCCACACAAGTGGCTCAGGTAGTGCAGCTCATCCAGGATGGCACATCAATGCGAGCTGTGGCAAGAAGGTTTGCTGTGTCTGTCAGCGTAGTGTCCAGAGGCTGGAGGTGCTACCAGGAGACAGGCCAGTACACCAGGAGACGTGGAGGAGGCCGTAGGAGGGCAACAACCCAGCAGCAGGACCGCTACCTCCGCCTTTGTGCAAGGAGGAACAGGAGGAGCACTGCCAGAGCCCTGCAAAATGACCTCCAGCAGGCCACAAATGTGCATGTGTCTGCACAAACGGTTAGAAACCGACTCCATGAGGATGGTATGAGGGCCCGACGTCCACAGATGGGGGTTGTGCTCACAGCCCAACACCATGCAGAACGCTTGGCATTTGCCAGAGGACACCAGGATTGGCAAATTCGCCACTGGCGCCCTGTGCTCTTCACAGATGAAAGCAGGTTCACACTGAGCACATGTGACAGACGTGACAGAGTCTGGAGACGCCGTGGAGAGCGATCTGCTGCCTGCAACATCCTTCAGCATGACCGGTTTGGCAGTGGGTCAGTAATGGTGTGGGGTGGCATTTCTTTGGAGGGCCGCACAGCCCTCCATGTGCTCGCCAGAGGTAGCATGACTGCCATTAGGTACCGAGATGAGATCCTCAGACCCCTTGTGAGACCATATGCTGGTGCGGTTGGCCCTGGGTTCCTCCTAATGCAGGACAATGCTAGACCTCATGTGGCTGGAGTGTGTCAGCAGTTCCTGCAAGATGAAGACATTGAAGCTATGGACTGGCCCGCCGGTTCCCCAGACCTGAATCCGATTGAGCACATCTGGGACATCATGTCTCGCTCCATCCACCAACGTCACGTTGCACCACAGACTGTCCAGGAGTTGGCGGATGCTTTAGTCCAGGTCTGGGAGGAGATCCCTCAGGAGACCATCCACCACCTCACCAGGAGCATGCACAGGCGTTGTAGGGAGGTCATACAGGCACGTGGAGGCCACACACAATACTGAGCCTCATTTTGACTTATTTTAAGGACATTACATCAAAGTTGGATCAGCCTGTAGTGTGTTTCCACTTCAATTTTGTGTGTGACTCCAAATCCAGGCCTCCATTGGTTAATAAATTTGATTTCCATGCGATTTTGTTGTCAGCACATTCAACTTTGTACAGAACAAAGTATTCAATGAGGATATTTCATTCATTCAGATCTAGGATGTGTTATTGGAGTGTTCCCTTAATTTTTTGAGCAGTGCACTTTGAATAGATGCTGGCTCCAAAGCTAAACTAAAAACGAGCCTCCCCTGAGTCATAGACACATGCTGTACACACGCACACACGTATTCAGATCCTTTCATTCTTTGCTGCATGACTCTCACTGCATGTTCCACAAGCATTACAGATACACAAGGTAACAGTAACAGTACATATTTTGTGCAAATGTAATTTTTTATATAAGATCATATAAAACAAACAGGTAGTTATTTTCATGGATGTGTAAGTGATTAGCTAAGTAGCTGGGAAAATCTGAGGGAGCACAGAGATGGGACACAGTGATCATCCTCTGATGGTGATTTCAAGATGGGCAGCTGCAGAATCTGTATCAAATATGTAACACCTTATCTAATTGCATCGAGGGAGCATTAATGCTGGGGTTATAAGGTCAGTATTATAAACATGCAGCTAACTGCAGTATCAGTGATATTTCATTTGCCAGGGTGTGTTCAGCATGTATGCAGTGTGATGTACACACACTCGCACAGACTGCACTCATCAACTAAACCCACTAACCTGCCGTGCATGAACCTTTACCCCCAGTACTTAATGAACCAGCGGAGTGGTGGGTGATGAAGCAGTGGAGAATTAACACCTAGCTCTGCAGCTGCACTGAGCATTTTAGCCCCTTTTGGCTCATGTGTTTGGATTTACAGCAGCCACACTGTAATAAAATGTTAAAATAAAATCGGTTATGTCAGCTTAAGATGGAAAAGTTATTCCAATTTGTATACGCTATACAACTCGAGTGCAAGGAGCATAACTCACACACACACAATGCTATATACTGTTCTTAGTTATAAAAAAAAAAAAACTGCAAATCACATGACACAGCCACCAGAATAAAAGCCTAAACACAGCATGTGTTAAATATTGTTCACAACATTATTAAAATAAAGATCTAAATGCGTACAGTCCCAGGAGTCCTGCCACTGCAGAAAAAAATCAAATGCAAACTAAAATACAACAAAAAATGACCAATTAGCATATAGTGCAATGTTCTATTCTAAGTGCTGACTAGATTAAAATCAGAAATATAATTAATTGGAATAATTATGTTGTTGCAAATGTTGCCAATATCTGTGCTTTGAGCAAAGACCTGGTGGTAGTAGGCGTTTAGCTTAGCTTAACAGTGAGGCTGGAATATAGAGGAAATACATGGTCCATCTCTACTCCTTTGATCGAGCCTCGCAGACAAAGAATGGCCGGAGCAAGGGACGAGTCAAAGCTGCAAGAAATAAAGAGGGCAGCTTAGCATTGAACTTGGCAACAAGTTATACTTATGTACACAACAGCTCCGTAATTTTATTAGCTCTTGGCTGGCATCAAACACTGCTGTGGAACATCCTCTCTGCATCTTCTTATATTTCTCCTGCTGTGGCCGAGCACGCCGGCTTTAGGGGATCGCGGCCTTTGTTTGTTTTGTAATTTGTGCTCCAGGAGAGTGGGATCATTCGAGCCGTAGTCCCTGAGAGTTTAGACCTGTTTAACTGTGCATCTGGGGTATTAGTGTGTCCTCAGTGTGCCTGCTGAAGGACAAAGGTAAAGTAAATTAAACAATGTGAAACACCCCCTCACGCATACACACACACACACACTCTTTGCCCCCCCCCCGCCTTCGCCTCCTGCTGCTGGTGGAAAGCTTGTCTGCTTTCATCTCAGTCTCGTAAATAAGTCAGAATAACAACGATGAGATTTATGAAAGGTCAGGTCCTCTTCCAACATGCCCTCCCTCTTGCTGACAAGTGCAAAGGCACAGAACATACAATTCAAAATACCAGAGGAGCTAGCAGACCACCGCCAATGAAAATCAAGATTTGAACCATGTTCACAGGTCCATACTTTTTATAGCTAGGAAGAACATGATGAAAATAATAATCAGTCAATATGAAGTTGAGGCATTTTCATGTTGCAGCACAATAAAACTGATTCAGACAGCTGGGGTTACAAACCTGTCCTGGCAGACTGGGGCGTGGCTAACCTGTCAGAGCTGCCAATCAGGTAAAACGCTTCCCTAACAGCAGCAAGGCATTCTTAGTCGCTTCATGTTGTTGTCTGGTCATGTCTTCTTCTGTGTTTTTGTGCATTTAGTCACAAAGCAAAAGTCAAGCCATCGTTCTGAGGAAACTAGCTGCTAAGTCTCAGAAGATATTCAAGTGTCAGGCTGCAGTACAGTGCAATGTAAGATCTTCATTGATTTATGCATTCCCCCTTATCCTTACAAGACCATACAGAAAGAACCAATCCCAGCTGACATGGGGCACACGATGGGGCGACTACACTCAGGAAGTTTTGATGCAGGCCTAAATGATGCACTACCAGTGATGCATGAAATCCATGTCACCCCCCTCTTAAAATAATGGCCTAAGTAGTTTTTTTAATGATTTTTTTCCCTCCTAAATCATCATTTTTCAATATTTGGTTCCGTTTTTTTGTCTTTTCTGTAAAACCTGGAAAAGAAACTCAGGCCATTAAGAGGGTGACAATATTTTACTCAGTAATACACATGTATATACGGCATTGACCTGCACCTCCTCAGCTCCTTTTTTCTGGTTTTAAAAAGTCTAGACAGGACACTTGAGCAAACAGCTCTTCTCAGACCAGATCATCAGAGTAGAATAAAACAGCTGATAGAGCAAAAGGGTTGCAATGGGTCAAACAGAGGACTTTGACCTTAGAACAGGTCTGAAGCACTTCATCAGATGCAGCTTTGCAGACCTGAGCAAACCCCTAAGTAAGGGCTTACCAGGGTAACCCCTGGTACGCCAGATTTGTTGAGTCTGAGATGCAGCACATGGGTTTCTGTAGTTTCTCTGAACATTGTTCAGTCTGAGCGTGGGGAGCATTGTGTTAGCACACACCGGATTTACTTAATTTTTCACAGGACTGCAAATAGTCTGGACACACACTGTTTTTTTTTTCTGTCAGGTCGGACATCGCCTTCTACAGCCTTGAGGACATAAGTTCAGTTCCTCTCGTGAATGTTAAGGCTGAGTGTGATGAGTAAGTGAACGCCTCGGGGCCTGGTGATTATGAAGCATGCTGACAGAACACAAAGATGATGATGGTGCTAATGGTGCTAATGGAAATGCCAGTGGAGGAAAACTACATCCCAGAGGCTGATGTTAGGTAGAAGACAAGGTGGATGAGACTGTAGTGAAAATTTTAGTTAGTTGTAAAGAAAGAAGGAAATAAAATTGTTTAAGGTACATCAGAGTCCGTTACAGTGCTATCACCCTTCCATAGACTCATGTTCAGATATACTGCAATAATCACCATGCCAGAGACGCACAACATTTTACTCACTCTCTGCTTTCAGTGTGAGTGTGGGATAATATACTGAGCAAACCCGAGAAAGTGTGTATTGAAGCGCGGGCACCTCAAAACAACACAAAATGTCCGTCTGGCTCCCTCTTGTGGTAAAAACATGTTAAAGCGCTTATTTAGGCCCCAGAAACAGATGAAAAATTTAAATATTGATGGAATCACTGTGTTTGTAAAGACAGCAAATGGAATAAGTAAATGAACAGTACACAAATGGAATAAAATACAGTTCATATTTAGAAGTGTCTCTGAATATGATATGTCGGGTTCCTTTCGAGGTTTTCACACCACCATTCACAGGAAGGCAGTTTTTTTTTTGTTTGTTTAAGTCACTGTTAAAGCATGGTTTTTTCCACATTTGATTCACCATTTATTTTTAAATGAGATGATCCTGAAGCTTTTGCAAACGTCATCGTTTCACTGGGTTTTCTTTTACTTCGTGGAACATGAGACACTCTCAAGCAGGCGACCCAGCCGGGTGAATCTACCCCTGATGGATCACCCCTCCTGCTGAGCCTTGAGATGCCTAAAATGGAATTACCTGCAAACGTTCAGCATCCCACATTATTGGCCCACACCTTGCCCTAACTCACACCCATTAGTTTTGCATCCATCTGCTTGCTATGTGCACTTCACAGTCTTTTGAAAGCAGTACACAGGAGTGTATTAGAGCAGGTTTTGAAAAAGGACAGCAGGCTGACATCAGATGTTGGAGATTTTTCTTTGATAAATCTGCCTTCTGTAGCTCAGGAAACTTACATTTACTTCAGGCAAAATCAGTGTTTTTGGTAAACAAGAAGAAAATACTGAAAGAAAGGACATTTGAATTTCTGGTGCAGAGCAACTTTTGAATCAGTACTTAAACATTTCGAGGGAAGGAGGGCTGGCTGCATAGCAGAGAGGCGTGGAGTCCAAGGACTGTCATTAATCAGAAGGGTTTATCATGCGTCTGTGGTTAGCAAAGCCACAGTAAGCCACTGTGGAGGGTGGAGACGGTATGTGATCACTACACAGTAAATCACACAGACACCTTTGTACACATGAAATGCTTCAAGAATAACCTCTGCTCAGCCTTGGCTGACTCACACATGCTGTTTTTGTTTTTTTTTTAAGTTACCCATTGTAGGCTATAACAGCAAAATATATAAAAAGTTCTACCTTGACCTAAAAATAAAACTAACAGCTTCATTCAGTTTCACTGGAGTAAATGAGATATACACAGAGAGGCTTCAGAAAGGCAAATGTGATGCACATGGAAAGAGTTCACAAAGTGCAGGCTCCAAGGACCATCTACACACCTGCTGGCTGTTGACCTCTCATCAGATGGGCTACTGTGCCCCGCCTGGTTCCCAGTGTTTCCCTGCTCCAGACAAAGATTTACAAGGATAATTCTGATAGAACACATTTTGCATTCTCCACCAACCTGAAAACCTGCCCACCAGTGTATGGAAGACCATGTAATTCAATTCAATTCAATTCAATTTTATTTATATAGCGCCAAATCACAACAAACAGTCACCTCAAGGCGCTTTGTATTGTGGGTAAAGACCCTACAATAACACAGAGAAAACCCAACAGTCAAAAAGACCCCCTATGAGCAAGCACTTGGCGACGGTGGGAAGGAAAAACTCCCTTAAGATTATAGAATATAATATGGAGAGACACAGATTTACATACAAATTTAACTGCTGGGTCAGCAAGGGTTGTGCTAGTGGCTGCGTAGGTAGGTGGGTGGGGTCTGTCCTGATCCTGTCTCCATCAGCATACAGTCTTTGAATAGCAATAAATAAATAAGCACACTTGCAAACGTAGGAGCGAGGTTTTGTGTGGCACAGAGAGCCCAGTGTACTGTTCTACAGGTTGTGCAAACACGTCCGCAGCTCTGTACGGCTGCATTTTTGTTTTTCCCCCTCAGTATAATACAGTGTTTTGTCACCACCGGTCATTTATCGCCCATTCACGCGTTCCACCCACTCGGACTGCGCCCTGTTCCGTCACACCACACTGTGCGCTCGGTATAAATGAGCGCTGCTCGGCCTGCGGATTTCCTCGCCGCTTATAGGACATTTTGGGGGATTTTTGCCCGTCTTTTCGTTTTGCTTTTACTTTCCAAGCTGCTGATTTTGTGCGAGCAAAGCGAGCTTCAGCCACAGCAACTTCCGGTAACGTAAAAGAAAGAAAGAAAGAACAACTAATCGTGCTTTTCTATTAGAAACACACAGATCACGAGCTGCTTTGTATTTCATACACGCACCGGCCACTGCTGTTTAAAGGTGACGTATGCCGGTGTTTGTGATTTCCGGTATTTGCCAGAAAATGATCGCCTGTATTTAAACTTCTGTAAATGGCTTGTTGACCTATAATCTGCGAAACGCGTCAAAAACATCCCTCAAGAATCATATCGTATCATGACTATTTCTAGTTTTTTTGCACTCTACAGGAAAGCAACATACCAGCCATGTCCGCCGTCAGCAGCTCAAACACAGCGTTCGCCTTGGAGCTGTTCCGCACTCTGAGCCAAGCAAACCCTGCTGGGAACATCTTTGTCTCTCCTCTGAGCATCAGCTCAGCCCTGGCCATGGTCTACCTGGGAGCCAGAGGAGACACTGCCGCTCAGATGGCACAGGTCAGCACGGTGCCGCTTTACTACACGCACCACACTGTGCAACTTCTAACAGTCCTGAATCAACTTGTGATTTGTTGTGAAATTCATTAATCTGACGTGTTTCTACAAAATATCTCAATTATCAGTATAGAGCCAAACGCTTATCTAACCGTAAACTGAAAGGTGTGTCCTGGGAGAGGCACTGGCTACATGTAACAATATCTGGACTTTGACCTCAATAAACTGCCTCTCAACAAGATATCTATTGTGTGCTTAAAAAGCAGAAGACTGTACAAAGTGGCAGGTGAACAGTGCATTTCAGTTCATGAAAGGTCTTTGGTTTGGGCAGGTTTAATCCGTAGCTATAAATCATAAATCCAGAAAGTCTTGCTTCTTGTTTGTCTTCTTTTTTTTTTTTTTTTGATTAATGGCTTTTATTTTGGAAGAGTTCCATCTGTTGTATTTTAATCTTCAGTTTGACAGCAGGCTAATGAATGCATCATATATTAGTATGAAGTTCACGCTTTGTGTTGGACACCCCAATCTAAATTACCAGAGTGCCTAGGAGATGCTTCACTTTAGAATGACACTAATGGGTATAACAACAGCCTGCACAAACACACAGGGTTGTTTTCTGTGACTCTCTGCATCCAAGGGCTCCACAAATGCTCAGATTTTGGAAGGTTATGCGGGCAAGCTTGTTGTGCTCATGTGGTTTACAGTCAAGAATATAAGAATAACAGGGACTTGACAAAAAACAAAGTATATTACTGCTCAGAGTGGATTGTTTTAAATGCATTGATAGGTCATCATATACTTACCTGAATTTCATTTCAGATTAACTGCTTTACAAATCTTTTTTTTTTTAATTCTACATTCAGGAAAACTAGCAGTGACCCCCTAACATAATATTACAAATAAGCAAAAACTGATTTGGAATACGCTAATTTGTATCACTAACCACAAAGTGTGAGTGCGACACCAGCAACTCAGCAACCTGTGTAGCAACATTTTCTCCAACTTTCTGAGTTGTTTTTCAAACTTAATGTCGTATGCTGACTGTGTGGCAGGCAGAGTTGGGCCAAAGTGCAGGACGCACAGACAAACTTAACTCAGAGGGCAGCTTTAATGCTGAAGGATCCAACAAGACTCCAAAATACAAAATCCCAAACCGAGGCAGGACTGGAGTCGGAAATGCAAAACCATGGAGATGAAAGGGAAATCATTCTAAGGAGGGCACACAGCATAAGGGGGACATAGACAATGATGTGACAAAGGACATGAAAAATGCAGCGAGTACATACACACCAGGGTGATGAGACAAGAGGGAAGAGCTGGGAAAGCACAGGTGGACAGAATTAACCTAACAGGACAGGGGGCGGAGCAAAACAGAAGGCGATACACACAGAACAAGGGACTGGGAAAATAAAACAGTTACTGGGGTATCAGACTCTGGGAACCTAACCTGCTCGCTGGCAGGTTTTATCCAACAAACTCCTCCCCTCCTGCTGCACCTGAACCACCTGTCTGACACGCCCATTCATTTCCTCATTCATAAAGTGGCTGTCAGAGCGTCAGAGGAGCGAATTCATCTGCAGATGTTTCTACAAGCACTGAAATCCCAGTTAGACGTTATTTTCGTAGGTAACATGAAGCTTTTATAGTTGTTCACTCACCAACAGGCTGTAAGGACGGAGACAGCGATGATGTCACAGATTGTCAGACTGTCAGTCAGTTCCTCTGAAACATTTACTGTAGTTATTGTAGCATCACTGTTACATCACAACGATCTGTATGAAGCTTTAGACACAGAACACACTGACCAATGATCGATTATTGGTCGTGCTGTAAAAGCTCACTGATGGAAAAATGTCTGGATCCTGGAGATGTGAATGTTTGAGTGAAGATGAGGCAGAAATGATTTGAAGACTTGAAAACTGAATGTATTTAAAGTCAACATATTTTCCAATGAAAATCACCTAAATCGGTTATCATAATACAACAACCTATAACTGATTCACTGAAAGTTGAAGGTTATTATTAAACATTGCCAAGAATAAACGTGTCCACTTTCTGCCTTTGGACCATAAATTGTTACATTGGTACAGCTTAGGCTCAGGGTCACATCCTTACAGTCTTGTTTTTCTTGATCTCACACAGGCCCTCGCGTTCAGCTCTGGTGAAGGCGTCCATGCAGACTTCCAGATGCTGAACGCCGACATCAGCTCCCCATCTGCATCATACATCCTGAAACTAGCTAACCGTCTTTATGGAGAAGACACTGCCCGCTTCCTCCCAGTGAGTGTTCACATTGCTCATCAATTATTCTATTCATAAAGTTCCTCCGTACAAAGACTGGATTAATAAGTGGGCATCTGCTCTCTGCAGACCTTCCTTGAAGCCACACAGAAGTACTACCAGGCAGACCTGAAGGCTGTGGACTTCATCGGAGCTCCAGAGGCGTGCAGAGCAGAGATCAACAGCTGGGTGGAGCAGCAGACAGAAAGTGAGAATATGGATCTCCCACAGCAGGAACTCATTTGGTAACATCCTCAGTGGATTACACCTAAATGTTGGTTTCTTTCTGTGTTTCCTGACAGACAAGATAAAAGAGCTTCTGAAGCCGGGAACAGTCAGATCAAATACAAAATTGGCTCTGGTCAATGCCATCTACTTCAAGGGGAACTGGAAGAATCGCTTTAATGAGGCAAACACCAAAGAGATGCCCTTTAAAATCAAACAGGTCAAAATTGAACTGAATTTTACAAATATGTGGAGATAAAGTTCAATAGAGGAAACAGTTTAGCTCAGGAAAGCATATTCAGAAACATATTTTATAACATGATGACAATGGATTTCCTGTGCTTCAGAATGAGACCATACCAGTCCAGATGATGTACCAGATGAAGAAGCTGCCCTACAATTATATCCCTGACCATGGTCTGCAGATCCTGGAGCTGCCGTACGTTGATGAGGAGCTCAGCATGTTCGTTCTTCTACCTGCGGAGTTGTCAGACGGCTCAGACCCTCTGCTGAAGGTACACAATGTAGAAATCAGTGCCTACAAAGAAAAGCCAGCATTTCTGCTTTAATATGAAAGTTTGATAACTACAGAATTTAAAAAGTATCTCTGAAGCGATCCAGACAATGTTGAAATTAAACAACAGAAATACCAAAAAGTAATTTGTGTTCCAGCTGGAGAATGAGCTAACACAGGAG
Source organism: Pterophyllum scalare (assembly GCA_024447675.2). Lineage (NCBI taxonomy): Eukaryota > Metazoa > Chordata > Actinopteri > Cichliformes > Cichlidae > Pterophyllum > Pterophyllum scalare. The sequence continues at coordinate 61,920 of JAMQGT020012321.1, read as the reverse complement.
AGGCTGGACGAATGGACCAACAGAAGCAACATGGACGTCGAGTCAGAAGTTGTCATTCACCTGCCAAAGTTCAAGCTGGAGGAAGACTACGAGCTGAACGAGCCTCTGACTAAACTGGGCATGAAGGACGTGTTCTGTGGAGGAAGAGCTGACCTGTCTGGCATGAACGGTGAAGGGGGACTCTTCCTGTCTACGGTGGCCCACAAGGCCTTTGTGGAGGTGAACGAGGAGGGCACGGAAGCAGCTGCAGCCACGGCTGGCATGATAGCATTCTGCATGTTGAGGGAGGAACACTTCACAGCAGATCACCCCTTCCTCTTCTTCATCAGACACAATCAGACCAAGTCCATCCTGTTCTTTGGCAGATTCTCATCTCCTCAGTAGACGGAAGCAGCAGAAGAAGATGGTGGACCAGTTCAAATAAATGAAGCCTTTATGAATAATTGTGATGTTTTGTTAATTAAACAATTGTGATTTTTCTGGCTTTGTGCTGCCGCTATTCAATTAATCATTAATAAAGTCAGATTATTTTATATGTCACTTGTAATTAAGTTGTATTTACGGTGCCACAACTGAAGAAAAACTCAAGCCAAGAAAAATAATCAAGCCCAGAGAACAATAAAAGAAAAAACTAGGAAAACAGATGACTGCAAAAACAAGTCTGCACCATGCCATAACCCGTTTCATTTCGGACCACAGCAATACAGCTAACGATGCCTGCTTAGCGCTAACGTCTGAGACAAAATGACTCATGAGCGAAGCTTCAATTCCTGTCTATACAAACACAAGAGCCTTCCACTACGGGAAATCACAATTCAGCACGTAATGAATTTGCTGCAGTCCAAAAGACAACTGTAAAAAGTTAACAGAGGAAAAACATCTCTGAACATGAAGAACAATCCTTGTTCGTCTCATGGGAGAGAAGAAGTCAGCGGTGCGGGAGGTCAGCTGTCTGTGTATTGATGTTAGACAACACCTGTGACTGGAGGTCACAACCAGCTGCAACACTTGCAACAGAGACGGAGGGGATTCAAACCTTAATCACACAATCAGTGCTATAAAAAAAAAAAAGACTCATATTCAGCAACACAAAATCACAGTAACATTCTCCTGCTATAGATGAATAAGCAGCATCAGTCTCATTTAGGCTGCACAGCATCTTTGTTGTAGAAAAATGGACTCAGTCTCTGATTCTAGGCCAGATGAAACCTCACGAAGCCTTAAAGCAGTGGTCTCAAACCCCTGGCCCGCAGGCCACTCCTGCTTCCAGCTGGCGAATTGATGTCAAAAATATAATACAGTTTATAGTCCCTTATGTTATTTTTTTCCCCACCACTTCAGACAACCATTTCCTGTGTAATTTAAATTAAATGATACAAAATTGTATCAAAAACATTTATTTTTTTAATGCAAAATAATGGCAAAGTAAGTGCAGTTTTTGGCAAGATCGGAGCAGATAACGTGAAGAAGCAGGAGACAAAAAGAAAAAGGCGTATTAGCAGCAGCAGCAGAAAATGTTGCTTTCCACACGTAAAAATAAAAATAGGTGACGAACACAGACAATTTCAACATGTCTTTTTTAGTTTGGTGGAAATCGATTTGCCTTATATGTAAGAGGAAACCTTCCGTTCTGATGGAGTTTAATGTCAAGCGTCATAATGCGACTAAACACAGAGAGCATCATGAGGAGAACGAGGGAGATGACAGGAGAAAATAGCTGAGCAGCTACAAAGAGGACCGCTATCCCAGCAAGAACTTTTCCTCAAAGCCGGTGAGGACAGCGGTGCTGCAGCTGAAGCAGGTTACACGCTCAGTGCATTGATCCAAAGCAGGAAGGCCATTCGCTGAAGGACTGCATGTTGAAATAACCAGAAATAAATCCAACAGGACATGAGATGTTCATGTTCAAACTGTTGCTGTGCTTTCAAAGGATGGGACAGTGACTGTGCTTATGAATACTGCGGTGATGGTGACTTTCTTCAAATTTATTAAGAAATAATATTTCTTTCCACTGTGCTTGGACTCAGTCTGTGTCTCTCATTGGAAACAACCTCTCCGGCTTTGACGAAAACCTTTGCGCATGGTGCTGAGGAGGCAGGGCTGTACAGGAAGCCTGTATGCTTGGACACATATGCACCTCGATGATACCCACAGACGGGGTGTTGTTGTTGGACCTCAGTTGCTTGATACACAACAAATATTTAGAGTGAAAATGAACTTGTGAATATTACAGTAGTAACACATTACATTATTTGCAGGCATGTCGTGTGATGCCTCACTGGGAGAGAGACGGTCAAAGTGTTGAAATACGAGGGGAACTCTTCTTTTAGCAGCTCCATGAAAACAAGCTCCTCTGTGCCACCGCCAAACGGACCAAACTCCAACACGCAAAATTTGCGGGAATCCATTTGCGCTTTATGAATGTGCATTAATCACGCCAGCACTCGAAACTGAACCACCCGAACCAGCGAGGCTTCGGGCGTCATCGGTGACGTCGCTCGCCCGTAATAAAGCAAGCCTTGATTCGCGCTTCCTAAAAGCCACACACAGTCCGACCCGTCGGCGCAGCGCGTCCCGTCAGCCCCGGATTCTCGTGTCTGCCGTCCTGCCCTCTTCATTAGCTCCGTGCAGCCCGACGCCGCTAACGGAAGCATCCACCCGGGCCCGTCCTACGCAACAGGATTTTGGCTTATCCAGGTAACTTCAGGGTTAACCCTGAGTTTTCTGTACTACGAAACTGGTAAATCGCCATGGTAATTTATGCAGTGATTACATTAGATTAGATTAGATTAGCGATCAGGAGCTAAGAAATCACCGAAAACAGCGTCACCGTTCCTGGAAGATCAGCTGGACCTCTGCGGAGAGAGCAGGAGGGTCTAAAGTTTTTCAGTATGGGATCAGTAATAAATATTATTTTTATATTTGCTGTTGGCAGCAAACAATTTTACTATTCTGCAAGTTTGAATTGTGTTTTTATATTTAATATTTACTCTCAAACCCTTAAGCAGCGAGTCTGCAGCTCAGTGAATAACTTCTAAACCTGTCAGGCACAGGTTATGTTCCAGTTCCAGTTCAGCTGGAAACGCCACCTTTACATTGAGTCTTTTATTTACAGCATGTTTTAATCGCAGCAGATTATCTGCTGGGAGAACACGTTTATATTTGCAGCTTGTTAAGCCGTTCCTTATTAAAACCACTGAAGCGCAAACTGTGCGTCACATTGTCACGCGTGTATTCATTTGGTGATTCGGAAAATGTTCTTGAATCTGCTGCTGAGTCACCTTCACATTGCTGGAAATGCCGCTACTAGAACATCAAATTAATTTCGTTGTGGAAACTAAGCAATGTCCACGTCTCATAGGCAGGAGCGCAGCTACATACTTTCTGGCATGTATGCGCGCACACACACACACGCACACACACACAACGCACCTAAGGTTTACTGTGTTTATGTGTGCAGATCTCACTTATTCATGGACTTATGAAATACAAGACTTAAATTACAGGCTTTTATTTTCCATCCACCCATTCTTTTCCGCTTATCCGTGGTCGGGGATAAGTACAGAGATCCCACTTAGGCTTTTATTTTATGTCACGTGTTAGCTACAGATGATCAGCTCAATCACAAACAAAAAAATGTATAATGTCATTTGTATATCAAATGAAAGAGGTCGCGATCGAGCGCGCTCTCGAAAGCACGCGCTGCAGCACCTTTTGTGCGTGTGTGTGTGTATGAGCCGGGGCTGGGGGGGGGGGTGACAGGAGGAGGGGTGGTGAAGGAGCACAGGGCGCCTGAATCAACGCCGTGCCCCTGTTAGTGATCATATCATATGCACAGCTGTTAAATACAGAAAATGTTGGCTGGAGAAATAATTTCCCCACATCGCTTTGTGCGGCGCCCCTAAGCATTACATATAGTGCATACCCACTTTTTGCGCCACTGCTCATAGGGATCATTTTTTTGTGGAGCGAAAATCATTTGAGCCCTGAAACGCCCCGTTCAGATTGGTCAGGAGCGGCCAACATCACCATTTCCTGTGAACGATCAGGTTGAGGTTGCAGAAATTGTGCTGGTCATAAAATTAGAATATCATGAAAAAGCTGGTTTATTTCAGTAATTCTATTCAAAAGACAACCACTGACACCTTGCACAAGGAGGGCACAACAGGTCATTGCTAAAGAGGCTGGCTGTTCACAGAGCTCTGTGTCCAAGCACAATAATAGAGAGGCGAAGGGAAGGAAAAGATGTGGTGGAAAAAAGTGTCCAAGCAATAGGGATAACCGCACCCTGGAGAGGATTGTGAAACAAAAGCCATTCAAAAATGTGGAGGAGACTCACAAAGAGTGGACTGCAGCTGGAGTCGGTGCTTCAAGAACCACCACGCACAGACGTATGCAGACATGGGTTTCAGCTGTCGCAGTCCTTGTGTCGAGACACTCTGGAACAAGAGACGGCGTCAGAAGCGTCTCGCCTGGGCTAAAGACAAAAAGGACTGGACTGCTGCTGAGTGCTCCAAAGTTATGTTCTCTGATCAAAGTCAGCTTTGCATTTCCTTTGGAGATCAAGGTCCCAGAGTCTGGAGGAAGAGAGCAGAGGCACAGAATCCACGTTGGCTGAGGTCCAGTGTAAAGTTTCCACAGTCAGTGATGGTTTGGGGTGCCATGTCATCTGCTGGTGTTGGTCCACTGTGTTTTCTGAGGTCCAAGGTCAACGCAGCCGTCTACCAGGAGGTTTTAGAGCACTTCATGCTTCCTGCTGCTGACCAACTTTATGGAGATGCAGATATCATTTTCCAACAGGACTTGCGCACAGTGCCAAAGCTCCCAGTACCTGCTTTAAGGACCATGGCATCCCTGTTCTTAATTGGCCAGCAAACTCGCCTGACCTTAACCCCATAGAAAATCTATGAGCTACTGTGAAGAGGAAGAGCCAACAATTCAGAAGCGCTGAAGGCCACTATCAGAGCAACCTGGGCTCTCATGACACCTGAGCAGTGCCACAGACTGATGGACTCCATGCCACGCCGCATTGCTGCAGTAATCCAGGCAAAAGGAGCCCCAACTAAGTACTGAGTGCTGCACATGCTCATACTTTTCATGTTCATACTTTTCAGTTGGCCAACATTTCTAAAAATCCTTTTTTTGTATTGGTCTGAAGTAATATTCTAATTTTCTGAGATACTGAATTTGGGGTTTGCATTAGCTGTCAGTTATAATCATCAAAATTAAAGGAAATTAACATTTGAAATACATCAGTCTGTGTGTAATGAATGAATATAATATAGAAGTTTCACTTTTTGAATGGAATTACTGAAATAAATCAACTTTTTCATGATATTCTAATTTTATGACCGGCACCTGTTCATCAGAAACTTGACCAACTCTTCACCGCGTTTATTTCCGAGTTGCCGGTGGCGGCTCCTGATCAACAGGAAGGGTTAACCTGGAAAACAATACAGTTTTCTAGTCTGAACAAAGCGTGCTTGGGTTGAGTCCGTTTCTGGACCCTAAGTGTTATTTCAGTCCACTGCTGGCAGGGATGTTTCAGTGCATTTTTTTTTAACAGTGAACAACAAGTTCCGATGCTGCAGGAATGACAAGTGTGTGTCACAGCTTTTTTCCAACTAAACTAAGGAAACGAACATTTCATAAACTTGTGTTTTCAGTATGGAATTATATCCCAGTTTAAAAGCTTGTTTGCATGTTCCAGGAAAACACCATCAGCCATGTCCGCCGTCAGCAGCTCAAACACAGCGTTCGCCTTGGAGCTGTTCCGCACTCTGAGCCAAGCAAACCCTGCTGGGAACATCTTTGTCTCTCCTCTGAGCATCAGCTCAGCCCTGGCCATGGTCTACCTGGGAGCCAGAGGAGACACTGCCGCTCAGATGGCAAAGGTCAGCACGCTGTTGCTTTACTACACGGGCCACACCATCAGCTGATCAAATTTGGAATCATAACCCAGTTTCAGCTGTTGCACAGATGAGTTCACATTTGACTCTAGAATATTTTAGCATGCAGAGGAGTTCATGGTCAGATGATTGACTACAAGGTGCCCAGGCCCTGCGGCTGTTGAACAAATCAGAATCATCAGCCCAGATGTAACTTTGCAAAGCTACGCTCTGCTGCTTTTATGATTCTTCTGCCACGTTCCTCTGAGAAGAGAGTGTGTCTTGGAAACCCTTCCAACTGATCCATACTTGTTCAGTCTGTTTCTAATTGTGCCGTCATGAACCTGAACATGTCGCATGCTAAGTGAGGCCTGTAGAGTCTGAGCTGTAGCTCTTGGATTTGTTGCAGTTTCTCTGAGCATTGCGTGGTCTGACCTTTGGGGTGGATCTGTCCGATGCTCAGACAGCTGTAGCATTGTGTTAACGCACACCTGAATGCTCCAGAACAGCAAACTGCCAGAACTCCTGCTTTTATAGAGGAGCTCACACTTGCTGATGAGCGGTTAATCAAGTGCATTTGATTATCAGCACCTAGCTCCAGCTTAATTCCTGCAGAAGCAGTAAGGGCATACTTGATTTTTTCACAGGACAGTAGGTGGCAAATACAGCCTCCACAAACTACGTCAGGGGTTGTTTTCTGCGGAGCATGAAGCTTGGTAAGATACATAAATGATTTAGAGTAAGTTGAGGGTTATTGTTAAACATGATGCTGGCGTTCAGTTTCCAAGAATAAACTTGTTCACTTTCTGCCTTTGGACCATAAATTGTTACATTAGGATAGTTTAGGCTCAGTGTCACGTCCTCACTGTCTTGCTTTTCCTGATCCCACACAGGTCCTCTCATTCAGCTCTGGTGAAGGCGTCCATGCAGACTTGCAGAAACTGAACGCTGACATCAACTCCCCATCTGCATCATACATCCTGAAACTAGCTAACCGTCTTTATGGAGAAGACACTGCCCGCTTCCTCCCAGTGAGTGTTCACATTGCTCATCAATTATTTTTTCATAAAGTTCCTCCGTACAAAGACTGGATTAATAAGTGGGTATCTGCTCTCTGCAGACCTTCCTTGAAGCCACACAGAAGTACTACCAGGCAGACCTGAAGGCTGTGGACTTCATCGGAGCTCCAGAGGCGTGCAGAGCAGAGATCAACAGCTGGGTGGAGCAGCAGACAGAAAGTGAGAATATGGATCTCCCACAGCAGGAAGTCATTTGGTAACATCCTCAGTGGATTACACCTAAATGTTGGTTTCTTTCTGTGTTTCCTGACAGATAAGATAAAAGAGCTTCTGAAACCAGGAACAGTCAGCTTAGAGACCAGACTGGCTCTGGTCAATGCCATCTACTTCAAGGGGAACTGGAAGAGTCCCTTTGATAAGGCAGACACCAGAGAGATGCCCTTCAAAGTCCAACAGGTAAAAACTGAACTGTCGGTCTCCCTCATTTACAAATATGGAGCTATAAAATTTCATATGATCGCCTGGATTTCCTGTTTCAGAATGAGACCGTACCAGTCCAGATGATGTACCAGATCGAGACGCTGCCCTACAACTACATTCGTGACCATGGTCTGCAGATCCTGGAGCTGCCATATGTGGATGAGGAGCTCAGCATGTTCATTCTGCTGCCTTACAACTCAAACTCTCTGCTGAAGGTACACAAGCTAGAAACAATTTTCTTTAAAGTCAAAGAGGAGCAAAGGAAATATGACAAAGAAATATTTTAATTTGGTTGCAGCTGGAGAATGAGCTAACACAGGAGAAGCTGGACGAATGGACCAACAGGAACAACATGGATGTCCATTCAGAACTTGTCGTTCACCTGCCAAAGTTCAAGCTGGAGGAAGACTACGAGCTGAAGGAGCCTCTGACTAAAATGGGCATGAAGGACGTGTTCAGTGCAGGAAGAGCTGACCTGTCTGGCATGAACGGTGAAGGGGGACTCTTCCTGTCTACGGTGGCCCACAAGGCCTTTGTGGAGGTGAACGAGGAGGGCACGGAAGCAGCTGCAGCCACAGCTGGCATGGTGATGCTTTGTTCCCTGCCAAGAAGAGTACACTTCACAGCAGATCACCCCTTCCTCTTCTTCATCAGGCACAATCAGACCAAGTCCATCCTGTTCTTTGGCAGATTCTCATCTCCTCAGTAGACGGAAGCAGCAGAAGAAGATGGTGGACCAGTTCAAATAAAATATCTTTAAAGCAGTAGAAGTGAAACCCTTTGCTGTGATATTTTTCTAAAACAAAAAAAAAAAGTTTTTTAACTGCTGTTATGCTGAAGTAATAGCTCATGCTAACTAAGTAACTAAGATTAATTAGTTAAGGTTTATATACTTTTCTTTTATTAACTTAATAAGTAAAGTTTACAGTATCAACAGTTGGAAGTGGTGACTGGAAAAAATGGATAACATTGGCAACATTAGCCGTTTCATAATGTAGTCTACTCTTATCTTTGTTTCTAAGGTTGAAGAGAACAACACATAACATAGCGTTTTACCATTCTAATATAGCTTTGTAGGCCACACAGCATCATTACATGGAGCAATTAAAATATGTAAAATGAATCAATAAAGCAGTTTCAAGTCTTCTGTTGTTTATGGTGAATGTGGTCAACTTTTGAATAAAAATGAACACATAAACCCTGATGAGCTCCCATCAGCTCTGAGGAGGTTCTGCTGCTGTGCTTCATCATTACCTTGACTAGCCCCTGAGGACAATCCCACACACTGATTACCTGGACTAGACATAGCAAGTCTATTTGATGTCACTGTTACTTAAATAATTATATAGTCACTGTGGTGAATACAAAATCAATACAGTCACTTTATACTCACGGGAGGACCACGGGTTTTGATTTGCTCTTCATGTCGTCTTGTGTTTCACCCAAATGCTTCTGAAACCATAATGTGGTGTGCATTAGAATCCTGTGTCAACAAAAGTGCCACATAAATATTTAAGAATCAAATATGAGTTACTCGTCACCTGTCCGTCAGTCCTCTCAGGACGCACTGAGGACACAGGAAAAGTAGCGTGCTCAAATCCTCAGCCCTCTGCAGGGCCCAGGACTTATTTTATTGGGGGAGCAGAGGGCCCCTCGCTCAGTGTTCCTGCCCAGTGTGGGTCTGGGACCTGCTGACAGTCCCAGTAGTTTGTCAGGCAGATCATGCAGCAGCTGCAGCCGCACAAGATGGTGACAGATCCCTGAGCAGCTCTACACAAATGGAACACCTGAAGTGGGCTTGGTCCACAGAGCCTGAGCCACTGTAGCTGCAGGAAGCTGTGCAACAAGTCCAGTCGTGATATGTCCTCACTACTAGTGTTAACCCTAACCCCAACCCTAACCCTAACCAGGGCAGGATAGTAAAAAATAAATAAATAACTTCTCAAAAGTAAAAGTTTCCAAAAGGACTTTTTTTTTTCCCACTGGCAGCTGCTCTACTTTGGCGTGTCTGCTTCTGCTCAGATTAGAACGGAAAAGATCCGTTTGGCTGCTGCCAGTCACGCAGTGACACTTTCAGAATAAAAGCATACCCCTTTTACAATTTCAAAGCATACCAGTACATACATATTTTTAATCAACCAATAATCCATGGATTGCATGCATGTTTGCTTTTAATCTTTTAAAATCAGTTTGTTTTTTACTCAGATGAAATGATAATAAAAATAGGAAATACAGCATCATTCCACTTTGGATGGTGAAGTTGTAATTTCTTGGAATATACCTAACTGTTTCAAACCCCCAAAGGGTGACTTTCTAGAGTGCACTGCTAAACCTCAGTGCACTATTCACAAACACCAAGCACAACATTTCACTACAAAGACTAGAATCCACCGTTGTTCCCAGTCTCTTCCTCTCAGTGAAGATTCCAGCTTGTTAATGTAAACTTGGTACGGGATTGTTAGTTGCAGATACCCACAGCATGGATGCTGAATAGGAACTGGAAAAAGCTGGATCAGTCTATATAGTTAGAGCTGGTTCAGATGACCCTGAAACATCCCTTAGTCTTCCTGCTATAGCCCCAGTCTGCTGCTGCTAAAGAAAACATATTTGTTTATAATCGTTTACAATTATAAACTCAAGAAAGACTTCAGTGTATATGAATAATATGAATAATCAGGATTGTATTCAACTAAAGGAAATTTTGGTCAACTAAAATTGTCCTCTTCATCCAAATGATTGCTCGTGATGGCATAAATTGCATATACAGTAACACAACACACCTGTTAAAGCACCAGCAGGTATTTCTTTGTCATCATACACACAATCCATTATTGTTTCATGCACTTTATCGTACCGGGAGTGAGGCCTCGGAGCATCGCGGGAGGGTCTGGCTCTCCAACTGGAACATGCGTAAGTAGACGTGGGTGGAAGGTGTGGCGGAGCTGATGTATCTCATCACTTCCAGGGCTTCCAGGATGTCCTGGTACTGCTCTTTCCTGTAGCTCCCAACCAAAGCATGAGAGTCACTGTGTGGAGGCAGGATGCCTGCAGGAACAGATGAACTGTAATTCAGAAGTGTATCCACATACATTTAATCAAACTGGTTCTTTCTGGTCAACACAGAGTGTTCAGCTGTGCTGATCAAGTTAACCTATATTATAAATTTATTATAAACAGGTTCCACATAAGAGGAAAGAAATAAGATCAAAGTGAACTAAACATACATTACATGCAGCTCTGTAGCCCTTCATGTTTATACTGTGTATCACAATTATCTCATGATAAACTGAAAATTTACTAATATTTTAGATCCATAAAAAAAAACATTGAAAACAAATGTGCTGTGCAATACTCGAGTGATTACCTCGTGTCCTGCCCACACTGTCCCCAGCAACTCACGGGCCAAGTTTGAAGCAGATCAGATTGTTGATACATGCGAAAAACAAACAGAGGTTTGATGACTTATTAAAACAATCAGCCATCAATGACTTTCGGCCAGTGACCCTGACACCGGTGGTGATGATCCTGGGTCACTTGAAGAACAGCAGCAACATAAGAAGCCATCTAGTCCACACATACATAAACCTTCAGAATTGAAAGTTTTTTTCTTTTTCATGTTCAGAGATGTTCTTCCACTGTTAACTTATTCCACTTGTCTTAAACTGCAGCGAGTTCATTAAGTGCTGAACTGTGATTCCCTGTAGTGGAAGGCTCTTGTGTTTATTTAGACAGGAATTGAAGCCTCTCTCATGAGTCGTTTTGTCTCACACATTAGTTGCAAGCAGGCGTCATTAGCTGTATTGCTGTGCTCCAAACTGAAATGGGTTACAGCATGGTGCAGACTTGTTTTTGCAGTTATCTGTCTGTTGTCCTGTCTCTCTCCCCTCAACCCCAACTGGTCACGGCAGATGACTGCCCTTCCCTGTGCCCGATTCTGCTGGAGGTTTCTTCCTGTTAAAAGGGAGTTTTTCCTTCACACTGTTGCCAAATGCTTGCGTAATTATTGTAGGGTCTTTGTCTTACAATATAAAGCACCTTGAGGTGACTTTGTGATTTGGTGCTATATAAATAAAATTGAATTGAATCGCTACACTCATCCACTGTTGGAACAAAAAGAAAAAAGGAAACAGCTGTTGTGCTCTGGCTAATCAATCTGTCCATATTTCAGTAGTGTGCAGCAGATTTAAATAAACTTTTATTTAGAATAAAGATCTGTGCGCAGCTGACAAGCTGTGACCAGCTGCTGTGAAGTGGACTTCTGGTACATAACAAAGTGGTACAAAGATCATGCCGGTTGCAGCAGATGCTTCTGTGCCCTCCTCGTTCACCTCCACAAAGGTCTTGTGGGCCACCGTAGACAGGAAGAGGCCCCCCTTCACCGTTCATGCCAGACAGGTCAGCTCTTCCTGCACAGAACGCGTCCTTCATGCCCAGTTTAGTCAGAGGCTCCTTCGACTCATAGTCTTCCACCAGCTTGAACTTTGGCACATGAATGACAAGTTCTGAATGGACATCCATGTTTTTGTTCCATTTGTCCAGCCTCTCCTGTGTTAGCTCATTCTCCAGCTGCAACCAAATAAAAGTATTTTGTCATATTTCTCTGTTCAAAGTTTCTTTATTTGTTGTTTGAATGCGTATGAAATTACTTTGAAATACAAATTATAATTTTTTCCCGAGATCCAAAGCTGAACCTAGCCCTACCCTGTTACACCAAGACGATAAGTAGTATACAGTTTTCAATCAGAAAATGCAAACAAATTATGAGCATATCACATTTAAAAAACACAAAACAAAAACACACACACAAAAAGGGCCATACCTGACAAGTAATCAGATAACTATGCAATTGTATATGTATGCAAATAACATCTATTTTTATCAAACATACATGAACAAAGAAATAAAAAAGGAAAGGTTCTCTGAATCAGATGTAATAACTAAGTTCAAGGATATAATTCCTTCATTATGCTCTTCAATGCCGTATGCTAAAACAGTGCAGAGTAGCTACTTGATCTCTGTGCAGCGTCTGAGCCACACTCCAGTCCGGTAGATGGCGGTAATACACTTTTAAACTTGTTTGCCGACTGCGAATAAAATCAAGCGATAGAGAGAAGACACCGGCTTGTGTGTTTTCGCCTCGCAAACAGGTAAAAGCTGCCTTATTTGTTTAATGTGGAATTAACGATGGTTTCCCCACTGGTGCGTCGCTCGTAGGAAGAAACGCAAACTGGCGACGTAGTTTATTAGTCTGCCGAGTGCCAAGAAATGACAGTGATTCCTGCTGCCTAATATACACTTCAGCTAATATGGTTAGCTTGTATTACTAGCATACATAGAGTGCGTGTCAGAATAAGACAGACTTAAAGTTTCCAGGTGGATTTCTCCCCCCGGAACACCTCCTTAACTCGGATTCCCCACGTGGAAGGTCGGAGCAGCACCCCCACGCCCTATGATAGCGGCAGTGGACGTAGGTAGTAGTAAAACAGTAAAACCTTTAATCTGGGCTGCCACAGTTGTGTATCTGTGGCTCGCTAAATAAGCTGAACCCAGACCAGCCTCTGTCCGTGAATGTGCTGCAGAGCTGCTGTTAAGCTAGTTTTATCCGAATGGCTCTCCCTTGCTAAAAACAAATCCTGTTTCTCCAACTTTACTACCGAAACGCACAAACTTGGGAATGCCGTCACTCCTAACTTCCGAGGTGTCTGCAACGTGGCAATGCAACAGCAGTCCCTCACACTCCCGGCACGGTTCTGCACCGGCCGGTCACCTCAGATAAGCAGGAAACTGTATGAAAACACATAAACTAGTTCGCTTAAGAAAGTTTGTTTGTGACTAGTGGGTTAATCAGAGTCCGATGGTAACTTTTTTCACCATTTAGATGAACTGTCAGGACGAGCCCGCCGCCCCCATGCGGGTGCTGGTGACCGGAGGATCCGGCTTGGTGGGCAGGGCCATCCGGCGTGTGGTGAAAGAAGAAGGAGGAGCCAAGAAGGGGGAGGAATGGATATTTCTGTCCTCCAAAGATGCCGACCTCATGTGAGTGCCACTCCTCCTCTAGATAAAATGCTCTCACACGTTTTGATACTAATAACCTGATGGTGGCCTCTCAGGAATATGGACCAGACGAGGGCAGTATTTGAGAAACATCGGCCCACACACGTCATCCACCTGGCCGCTATGGTTGGAGGGCTTTTCAAGAACATGAAGTACAACCTGGACTTCTGGGTAATGTGAGAGTTCATCTGCTGTCGCTGCTGCTGATAAACGTGGCACATTTATTGGGAATGTGGTGAAAGTAGACTATCCGGAATTCAGATTTGTGATGTGGATGTCCCTTCGTTTCCTTTCCACCTCCAGCGGAAAAACCTCTACATCAATGACAATGTGCTCCAGGCAGCGCATGAAGTGGGCGTGGTCAGGGTTGTTTCCTGCCTGTCCACCTGCATCTTTCCTGATAAAACAACCTACCCTATTGACGAGACCATGGTAAATATCTGCTGTTTGTGTATCCGTACATTTGTAAAAGAGGAACTTACATCCACTTCCCTTTGTGACAGATCCATAACGGCCCACCTCATGAGTCCAACTTTGGCTACGCCTATGCAAAGAGGATGATCGATGTCCACAACAGGTATGTTAGATCGTAGGGCTGCACAATTGATCAAAGTTTAGATTGAGTTACAATTGTGGCTTCTAGTGCTTATGGAAATAAGCTTTCACATTGCACAGCACTGTGTTAAATAATTACAATCTTGTTTGACCAAAATAATCATGATTCAACTGTGCCATGATTGAGCAGTCTTATTATGTCAGATGTCATCGATATCACTGGTTTCAAAGACCTTCTAGAAGCGAGTCCTGCAGCTTGGCAGCCAAATAACTGAGGGGAGAGGCGTAACTTTAATTTCAATGGGACATAAAAACTGCATTTAAAGAATCTCCAGTCAGTTTCCAGTAGAATCCACTTCAAATGTTTGGCCTTTTCCCTAAAATAGGATTTAAACAAAGCTTTTTTTCTCTCTCTCTCTCTCTTACACAAGCTATACTTCTGCTATGCATGTGTATAGTTTTACAGCATTATATTGTATCTGTAATTAATATTACATATAGTAAGCCAAGAAAAAGTAATCCAGTAGAAAGGTATATTTTGATTGGCAGTTTGGTACCAGGAGAAAGGACATCTGCCATATTTAGTTTTTCAGAAGTCTCCCATAATTCCTATTAAGTATTCTCTGAGTGCCCCTTTGTGTGATGTCTCAGGAAACTCAATTACAATTTTCAGTCTTATGACATTTTTCCTCATTTCTGCGTGCTTCACAGGGCGTATTTCCAGCAGCACGGATGTCGCTATACAGCTGTGATTCCCACTAATGTGTTTGGTCCTCATGACAACTTTAGCATCGAGGATGGCCATGTGCTGCCAGGCCTCATACATAAAGCGTACCTCGCTCAAAGTAAGTCATACTTTTAACATGGGCGAGTCCAGAAAGTGTCCTGTTACGAGACTTTATCATGGCAGCATTTCTATTTTAAGTTTTTGTGAGTTTTGGGTGGTGTTGCTGGACCTGTGAATTCATCTGCGTGTTTTCTCGTTCAGAGGAGGGGAAGCCGTTGGTGGTCTGGGGCTCTGGCACACCCAGAAGGCAGTTCATCTACTCTTTGGACCTGGCTCGTCTTTTCCTCTGGGTCCTGAGGGAGTATCCAGAGGTTGAGCCAATCATTCTCTCTGGTGGGTCCTCATAGAGCATGATGATGGCAGTTCAAAGAGAAGTGTTTTTATAATGCTGTATCTGTTGGTTCCAGTTGGTGAAGAAGATGAAGTGTCCATCAAAGAAGCATCAGAAGCAGTTGTTGAGGCGTTGGGCTTTAAAGGAGAGGTTGTGGTATCCTTTCAGTCATGCAAGTGACTTGTTTCTTGCAGTGGATTTTAAATTCTCACTACATGTTGTTAAAGCATGCTGACATTTTGAGATGTTTTTTTAAAAAATTTGTTTAAGAATGCTTTGAAAAGTAGTCTTCAGAGAAATGTAGATGTCATTCTGCACAGGCTGGATAATCAGACTGCGACCCCTTTGTAAGGAAACTTGACAGTTTGTTCACATTGCCACGTATCATCGTGTGGTTTCCTTTACCCGTGGCACTCAGTACGACACCAGTAAAGCAGACGGCCAGTTCAAAAAGACGGCCAGCAATGCAAAGCTGCGCCGCTACCTGCCAGGCTTCACATTCACCCCCTTCAAACAAGGTGCGGCCGACGTAACGCTTGCATGTGCGGACACACAGTCGTTTGGATACCATCAGTGTAGAAATTTAAAACGACTGCATCAGTTGCCTGACTCGTCTCATTCTTCTTGTCTTCACTTGCAGCTTTAAAGGAAACCTGTGATTGGTTTGTTGCCAACTATGACACAGCCCGGAAGTGAGGAGTCTGCCAAACAAGTTGGCGCCAGGTCTTTAGTTCCATCACCAGTTCTGCTGGACGAGAAGCTGATGGTGATGAGAGCTGGAGGAAAACAAAGTGCTTCACAAACAGAAGGGTGTCGGTCAATAACCTGTTAGTTTTATTCTTACTGTTGTTCCTCTCTTTATGCAGCACTGTGGTGTGTTATGTAGTGAATGTTGTTGCAGGACACGGGCTCCTTCTCCATGCGTGGGTTCACAATTTAGCTGGGTTAAATCGTGGATGAGTTGGCCGGACTCTGGTTTCACAGTTCTTGAAAGTCGTTGGACTGAAATGATGCCACTCCACTATGGTGTCATTCTTGCATGAAGAACTGGTTGTGATCAATGACTTTCTATAAGAGATGGATGTAGCTTCCAGGTCTAAAAAGTGAAGCTACTGCAGAAGTGCCTTAAACTTGCATTCTTCTTAGTAGCCAGTAGGGGGGGGGTGACTTCTGGCAGTTGCAAAAAGAGGCCCAGTAGTATAGAAATCTATAAGAGTCCTCAGCTCTTCTGAGCCATCACCTCAGTAAAGAATTTCCTGATGAGTTGGAGCCCAATGGTTAGTTTCAAGTCTTAGTGATCATAAACATCAGGACTTCACTAACTACAGGGTAACGTCACAGTGGCTAAGCCCATCTTTTATAAACTCTGGGATCGGTGCGCCCAAGATAACCTGAGCATTTCAGGCAAACTTGCAAGAGAATAATCATACTCTTTGCTTACATTGAGAGGTGCCTGCTCACTCAGTAAGGAATAATACACACATGAAAATTACTAGCAACCTGCATTAGGAGATAAATTTGAGTTCCTTTCACTGCGTCAAAACTATAAAATGAAACGAAAATTGCACCGCGAAGCCTGTGACAGAAACAGCAGGAAAAAGCAGCATGATAACTTCACCTTAAAGTCACCACTGCTGAATCCTATCAGCTCTGAGGAAGAGCTTCCTCAGGTGGTTTCAGCTGGGTTTATTCATTTATACCTCCATATTTTCTTATTAAAAGTACAGACATTCATTGTGCTGTAACCTGTTAAAGAAAAATCTTTTGGAATTTGACTCGCCTCTTATTCAGTTGTATTGCTGAGTACCCTCACTATATATTTTTTTTCTGGCCTACTTTGTTGTATTTTTCCCTCATATTAACCTAAGTTACGGAGTTGTTGATCATTTCCAGTAACATAATGTTCCCCGCAGGAAGTACCACCAGAGTTCCCAGTCATCCCAGATTTAATCCAGCTGTTCTGTTGTAATTGTCTGTTCTGCTACCTGTATGTAGAAGTTTAAGCGTTTTATTCACTTTGGGAGTGTTAATTATTTCAACTGGTAAACGGGCTACTTCAATCTTGAAATCCAGGTGCTGGCACAACATGTAATCTCAGTAATCAGCAATCTGTCTGGTATAAACTTTTCTCAGCAGTTCAGAATTGTGTTGACTTTTTAATTGAAGGGTTTAGGATTTGAATGTTTAAGTTCTTATTGATGCAGTTTATATAATTGAGGATTATCATTTGGGCTGGATGTTTTTGTTTTTAAGTACTCAGAATAAAACTTAGCACAAAAAGCAAATTTGTGGTTGTTTGTAACAATAAACCTTATACTGTTGGGAAGCCTGTTTATTTACCCTTCAGTGTGCCACATTTGTGAGGACAATGCCAACCAGCTGTTTCTGCTATTCTCTTGTTTGGGGCTTCCTGTGCCTCAGGTATTGACAATCTTAATGCACGGAGATATCAAGATGAGATTCTGCGATCAGTGGCAATCCCGTATCTTCAGTCCGGGACTGAACTCCATCCTCCAGAATTTGGGAGTGGAGAGAATGGAACGGCAGTCCTGACCTCGACCCCACTGACCACTTGTGGGACCAGTTTTGTGTCAGTGACCAACCACCACATTGACTGACTTGCAACAAATGCTGGTTGAAGAATGGAATGCCATCTCACAGCAGTGTGTGTGACTAAGCTGGTGACCAGCATAGGGAGGAGGTGCCAGGCTGTTGTGGCTGTGTTTGATTCTTCCACATGCTGCTGAGTTAAACTGTTAAATTGCCAGTATGTCTTGTTTCTTCAGACTTCAGTCATCTAATCCAATAAAAGACACCAAATAATAATTGACCAAGCACAAATTTCTTTACTTTTTGGGCTAGCTTTATTTTACCTGTGACACACGATTTTTTCCCGATTGTTGGTCTACATATTCCTGGTAAAATGAGGATTCAGTTCATCTGCCCATGACCACTCCTCCTGCTTTACTCACTTTAATTCATTATACAGACAGACACAGATTATATTTTTTTATTATTTAAACATAAGCTAAAAACAAAAACATTTAAAATATCTACAGCTGTAGTGCTCGGCAATCTTACAATGCAGGACGAACTAAGTGATAAAAAGTTCTTTGGAGCTTTTACAGGATTAAAAGGAAAAAAAAAGTTGAGTCTTATTAGGACTGGACATATGAGGAGTGCCCCCCTTCATGGACTCTGCAGTACTCCTGTCCTGGCACAGCTCTCTTCTTACAGGCTTTCCCTGTTTTTGTGATGCCATTGCAAAGAAGACGGCCCGACACGGAGCTGAGAGCAGGGAAAAGAGAAAGGAATTTTTAAAGGGGACCTTATTCTGCTTTTACCAATTTTCCTTCATTTTTATACGATTACTTTAGTGGGTGCTCATTGATTTCAGTTTCAAATAATGAGGTCAGAATAGGAGCAAAAAGGCACTGCTGAGTTTCTTTAGCCTCTAGTTGTGAATGGTTTCAGTGGAAACATATCTGTCAGAGGGGATTCTGGATGCTGACGGGCTCATTTCACACACCAGCCTTCCAGTTATGCGTGTCTGTACGTGTATTAAAATCCAGACCACATTAACAATCCACGTAAAGAGTTTAGCTCAAGTCTTCAATCAGAAAAGCGTGCGCACGTTACTGCAGCCACTGACCTGTTGCTGATCAGTGATGGCGTAGGACTTGCACTCCGGGAGTCATTCGCTAAATCATGCGAATCACTGACTGCATCAAAAGCACTTCCCATGTTCATCGGGGGCATATCATCACTCAGAGCCTGAAAAAAAAAAAAAAAAATGAAAATACAACTTTTGTCTTGGTAGCTGCTAATGATGCACTGTTTTTACATTTCCTTTAACAGGAGCTTAATCTGCTTACCGCTGATGAAAGTAGCTGTGGTATAAACCTGGGGGTGAACTGATGTGGTGTGCCGATTATGGGCATAAACTTCCTCTGAGGGGGAGACACCACTGACACGCCAAGGTCGCCTGTACACGAAGATGTTGGACAGCAAAAATGAGAAGCCGATTTTAAAGAAATAACTCCTCATAAAAAGGAATTATTTGAAATCTGATTCACGGCATGCATTTCTCACCTGATAAAAAGCTGTCCTGATTCAGCAGGTTGTCTCGCTCAGTGATATCCTTTTCATATCTGAGCACAAAAGGACACAGAATATACATCCAATGATGCACGGAGACTGCATGCATTCCCTGAAGGCTATTTAAATTTGTTTTACTAGTAGCGCTGGTTACATTGTGACTGTCAGTCAGCTCCACCCCTCTCCCAGGGCTATACTGATGGCCTTAACACTCAGCTCAAGGCAGTTTGTGATATAAATTCAACATTTTCAAAGACCAAACCATAAGTTTCAGGCTCACTTCTGTGGCGTAGAAGACGGTGGATATGAGTTGCATGACAACACTGGCTGCTTCTGTGGCTCCACAGTAATGCATGGGTTGCGTGGCAGTGGGGTAGTCAGCTTTCTTGTGATCTGGAAGCATGCCCACAGCTGATTCATAAACCAGTGACCTACAGGAGCAAAAATCGCACTGTGACAAACGCTTGAGAAAACCGAAGCCATTGTGTTTGCTTCCTACGCTACTTTATGTTTGTACCCAGAGACAGAGTGAGCAGCAGCAGGCTGAGGCCGGCGAGATCCAGCGCCGGCTGCTGGTTGACCTCCGCCACTGCATTCAGAGGCACGGTGAGCAGCAGCACGGCTCGGGAGAAACCGGGACAGCGCAGGAAGGTCAGCAGGACTGCACACAGTACAAAATAGCCTGTGTGTGCAATGCACGTCCACATGGCTGTCAGACTCAGACCTGTTCGTAGAAAAAGCACAAGGAAAACTTAATTCAAAGAGAAAACATTTCCCTTTTTATTAGCAAGAGAATATAAAAAAATAAATACAATAAAATAAAATATAAAAAAAAATATTATAATATATATTTATTCAAAATGTGAATTGTCCTGCTAATAGTTAATTATCAAAATGCCCCCCCCCACCCCCAGTTTTTTGTAGTAGGGAAAAAAAAAAACCTATAAAAAAAAAGAAGAGCAATTTGCTCTGTGGCTGTTGTCTCACCTGCCCAGCCGAGGTAGCCCTGGATCATGCGAAGCCTGTCCTCGATCCGGCTCTGCATGTTATCGAGGTAGTGCAGCACGCCTCCCAAAGTGCTGTTCATGCGCTCTAGTTTGTTCATCAGGTCAGTGTAGTACTGGGAGGTCTGATCCTGATACTGTAGAAACTCTACCATACTGTGATCTAATCAGCCACAAGAGGCAGAAAATTCAAAAGGATATTTAAACACACTGCTTTTTTTGGGGGGGGGGTAACAAAGTAAAACTACAAATGATTTCAGCCATTTACCAATTTTCTGATAGATGTCCTGAGCTTGGTGTCTTACATCTGCCAGGTCCTTAACTATCGCCTTGTGGCTGTCCTGCACCTCTGAGCCCTGGATCTGCAGATGCTCGCTCACGTTCTCTAAAAAAGGTGGACAGAAAGACGTGCAGCAGTTAATACATTTCATGCTACATGATGCGAGACCTAGTGTGCTTACAGAGAACTTTGTTAAATGCATGAGAATTACAGCTTGATTTTTTTAAATTCCATTTAAAAAGGGCAGTTTAAACTTTGCAGAAGTTTCTCAGCACATCAGACTGCCTTCTAAAGGCTCCTTTTAAAGTACTTTTTCATTTGAGGAACAGGCACTACTCCGTTCTCACCGTGGTTAGTAGCAAACCCATTTATTAACTTCTAGCATTTGACTGTTAGCACATGAACAGAGCCTTTATGTCTGTTCATTTATGATAGTAAAATTTATTATTCCATTATATGCACTACCACATTTCAATGAATTTCTACATGGACTACAGATTTTGATGCACCATGTCCCATTAGCAAATGCATCTAACACACAACCAGTTATTGTTATCACTGTGCAAAGTTTTATGCATCCATTTATTTGTTTACTTTCTAACATTAACATCTAAAAAGGAAACATCCATGGTGCATCAACTAGATGGAAAATTACAGAATCATCAACAAAAACATCACAATTAGTATTTATAATGATCACAACTGTTTGGATTTCATTTCTAGCTCCAGCTTTCTCAGATCACCCAAACACCCCCGCAATATCTCTGATTTGATTATTTGATAGACAGTCAATAAGCTGACTGAGCCGTCTCCAAGTGTGGCATGTTCTGGTTTTGATGGGCACAATAAAATAAATAAAAAATACTACCAGTGTGTTATTTTAACAGGACACAATAAAAATACAGGAGCAATGTAAAGTTCTCACCCATCCTTTGTTTAATTCCCTGAATGAGCTGAGCTACCAGTTCCTGTCCAGAGGCGATGAGAGCCTTTTCCTGACCCAGACGCTCCAGGTTGCCCCTCAGTGAACTCTCCATTTGCTCCTGGCCCTCGTGCAGTTTCCCCTGTTGGGCCTGCAGAGCGCTGTGACCCTCGAGCAGCTTGTCCAGCGATGCTGCGGTCAGTTCTTTCAACTCTAGCTGGCCCTCCTGTTTTAAAAATAATCAGTGAATCCTGAACAACCTCTGATTTGCAAAATGTAAGAAAGCATCGCCCTACCTTCAGCTCTTTCATTGCACCCAGCTGGCTGGTGGCCGTGGAGATGAGAGCATTGACCGTGTGCTCCGCTCTGCGCCGGAAAAGCTGCTGCCGAGTCGCGTAGCAAACGGAACGCGCTCGGTTGCTCACGATGTGGTAAGCGTTCCACGTGTCCGAATCCATGTCTGCTGTACATTCTTTGATAGTCTAACATATGAAACTGAGATTAGCACACGCTCCATTAAATTAAAATAAATAAATAAATACACTCCTGATCAAAATCTTAAGACCAGTTAAAAAATTGAAAGAATTTGCATGTGGCACTATTGGATCTTAAGGAGGTTCTAAGTAGAACTTCACAATGCCCTCGTCTGTGTGGTAATAACTGGGTTTTTCAACAGGACAGTGCTGCAGTTCACAATGCCCGCCTGACAAAGGACTTCTTCCAGGAGAGTAACATCACTCTTTGGGACCATCCTACATGTTCCCCTGATCTAAATCCGATTGAGAACATTTGGGGATGGATGGCAAGGGAAGTTAACAAAAATGGGCATCAGTTCCAGACAGTGGATGCCCTTCGTGAGGCCATCTCCAACACTTGAAGCAATGTTCCCACTAGCCTCCTGGAAACACTGGCATCAAGCATGCCTAAATGACTGAAGTGATCAACAAGAACGCTGGAGCTACTCATTACTGAGTCCTTTTTTGGACACTGATTTCTGTTGGGGGGGGGGGGGTTGAGCTATGGTCTTAAACTTTTGATCAGCTGAAAAAAAATCATGTTTGAATTTAAATGCAGTTTTCAATAAATTCCCTGCTCAGAAGTTTTTGTCTCTTGCGCCGACTTCTTCTGTTAGCATCGTGAAGCTCTACTTAGAACCTTCTTAAGAGCCAATAGTGCAAAATGCAAATTCCTGCAATTTTTAACTGGCCTTAAGATTTTGATCAGGAGTGTATTTAGCTATCAGTATAAGCTCATAGTTTACCATTTCCTCTGTGCATGGGTAGGTCTGACGCCCCTCAGTCTCTGCCTGACAGTTAAACAGTTCCACTCCAAGCTTCGCCAGCTTTTCCTCTGAGAGGCTGTCACAGCTCAGCTTCAGCCGAGCAATCACCTACAGAAGGAGACGAACCAGAGGAGCAACCAGAAGATTTCACTGTTTAAAATTTTAATTTTTTTTTTGTCATTTGGATTTTAAAAAAAAGCAAAACAGATTTTGAGCCCCACATGCTCGTACTCACGCTGTAATGACAGCTGTCCAACGGGCTGAGCTCCATCTGCTTTGCTTCAGCCAAAAACT
This sequence comes from Pterophyllum scalare, assembly GCA_024447675.2. Lineage (NCBI taxonomy): Eukaryota > Metazoa > Chordata > Actinopteri > Cichliformes > Cichlidae > Pterophyllum > Pterophyllum scalare. The sequence goes on along the minus strand of JAMQGT020012321.1, from coordinate 38,926 downwards.
TCTCATCTGCCGTTGCCATCTCAAACTGAACATCTCTGGCAAGATGTGCTGGTGCTGGAGGAGGAGGCCCTGCTGCTGGAGGTGCCTCTGTCCGCCTCAGCCATTCAAAGAGCCCGCTGACCGCAGGACACTGACAGGCCAGCATGCTGACAATCAGCAGGAGGTGCAGGCGGTGGAGGAGGAGCTTCATGTCTGGATCAGAACTTGATAATCCCTGCAACTATCACACAACCTCCATTTTTTCCCCCATAAATTCCCCTGTTACAACATGGGTACCTATGATGTGATTTAGTTTATATATATTTTGTGAATCCGAAATTTGAAGTTGTCTTTCCCAAAATGTCTAATTTCCTGACAGGAAGCAATAAAGGGGAAACTAGCAGAACAGCATGCACTTCTATTAGTAATACAGGACTCATAGAGCCTCTCTAGAGGAGTGTCAATGCAAAATGCTTGAGACATAATTTGTGAGGGATATCCCCTCCACATTAGTTTGGATAATCTTGCTCTAAATAGTTAAAATGACATAATCTTGCCTACTTTGAAATCAGCCAAAGCACTGAAACCACTGACCGGTGGAGTTAAGAACTAAAAGCTTAGAAAGCTTAAATCTTGTGGATGTTTTAACATGTTCCACCTCAGAGCAAACACTGCAGGGCAGCAGCCTAACGCACCCCACCACAGAGCAAAACCTGCTCAGGGACAGCTCCAGGTGAGAGCCGGAGGCATGACGTCAAACTGCCCGGATCTCATTCCGATCGAGCATCCACGGGATGCCCGGACAGGTCGGAGCTGTTCTGGTGGTGAAAGCAGGTGCTTTTAGTGTCGTGGCCGATCTAAACAAATGTTATGATATAAGTCGCTTCTCACTTATTTGGAGTGTGTTGCGCGCCTGAGTGCGCTGGTGCACCGTCTGCATGTAAAATCATTTATTTCTCTCTTTGAATGAAGTTCACACTGAGGCTTGCCCGGGCATGTCTGCTGCTGCTGCAGCGCTCCGCTCATCACTCCAGTTAAATTATTATTTAACTATTAATAAATAACCTCTTTCGCATAAGTCAAAAGCGCATTTTTGAAACAGAAACTAGGCTAATTTACTTACAGGAAGGATGTAAGGTTTTGACTCCAGTTTAAAGTTACTGCACGGCAACAAATCCCGCAAAACTCCTCCTATGGCTTATACAAATGACAAGACTTTTTCGGATATTTGCCGCATTTTTTTTCATCGCAGTCAAATAAGATAAAAAACTAAATTAACAGCTTGTCATATTACTAGCAGATGTTTACTAGCAGCTGAAATAACATTGTAAGTACGCCCGATTATATGCATAAAATGAAATGCTTTGTAAACAAATACCTGTTGTTCAGGGAGCTCTTTGGCACCGAGAAAACGCTCACTCCGCGTCTGCCTCTCAGCTGCTTCAAATGAACGTTAATTTTCTACGCCTGGTTTCAGCATCCTATTACGTCGAGGACGCAACCAAAAAAGGTGCGTTTAATTTATACCACGGCTAAAACGGAGAGATACGGTGGATAGGAAAAGCGTGCGGAATATTTCTCCCGCGATCCCGAGCAGCGCCGCCCATCTGGAGCAATAACAGTGGTGAAAACCAAACGAACCGGCAGTTCAGGTACGGTCTGTGGATGCTCCGAGTGCGTTCGACCCGACGGTCCTGCTGGTTAACTTTAACTTGTGTTTGCGGCTGCCAAAACGTCGGACATCAGAAAATCTGGAAAAAAAAATCCAGGTGAATAAATATCCTACTGCCAGCGGTACCCGGTTTTATCCACGCCATCGCGTTTTTTGCCACTCCGTGTTACTTTATGGTTGTCCAGTCAACAAGAAACACGTGCATTGTATTTCTAATCTAATCTACTGGATTATTTTCAGGCTATCCCTAGCTAGATGCAGCAGCAACGGGGCTTCTTTTTAGCTTTGGAGCGTTTTAAATACGGAGTTTTAACACTTTATTGGTTCGGCTTTCAAAACCCGGAGCTAAATACTGCTAAAAAAAAAATGTAAAGTAGCAGCATCTCAGCTCTGCCCCAGCCGCAGCAGGCATGCCTGTTAGCCTGTTAGCCACGTCGCCGTGTGAACGCTGCTGATGTGGGTTTAAGGAGACTACGCGGCCACTGCGATGGACGACTCGGGCATCAAGAAGCAGAATTGGGACGTGAAGGAGACCGAGTTGTTTCTCGAAATTCTCAAGGAGCTGGACATGAAGAAATGCCTAGACGGGAGGAAAGTGAGGAATAACAAACTGTTCAGGGTGGCGCACCGGAGGATGACCGCGGCTGGTTACCACAGGTCTGTGGACCAGTTAAAGTTTCGCTGGAAACTCCTCAAAAGCGCGTACTACAAGTGCAAGCGGGAGCCCGACTCCCCGGCCCCGACTAAAATACAGGGCTGGTGGCGCTATGAGAAGACGATGGTCGCTATTATGGAGTCCAGACACCCTCTGGTCGGAGCCGGTGTTAACTCGGACAGAAACGATGACGTGACGGAGGAGTCGGATGCTGAAGCATCCATGCTGCACTGGCCGCAGCCCTGCCCGGACAATACCACCCAGAACCTGGATTTAATTGTAGGCGAAATAGCTGCGGTCGTGTGTCATTTATGATGGCTTATAAGGGCTATAGTGGGTATTAAAATAACTGCGATATGGCGCCGGGGGAGGGGGTATTTATTCCAAGAAAATTATGAATTTCGAAAATTGCGGCCGGAAATGTATGAAGGGAAACTCGAGTATTCTAGATTGAAGTGGTAAATGTATTTTAAATGGGAGAGAAATTCTGGGACTATGAAGTCAAATCTACGAGAAAACCCCCTGATACAGTAGTGTGCAAAAGTCTTGAGTCACCTCATTCCTTTATATTTTTCTAGGAGAATTGGAAACCGGTGCAGTGATTTAATGAAACATGGAAATAAATTATGAGGCAAACAGTTTGTACAATTCCAATGAGCGTGAAAGTCAATATTTGGTGCGATTACCTTTATTCTTCGACACAGCCTGAACACTCTGAGGCAGCTTTCTTATCATTTCTGTAAGCAGTCTTCAGGAATAGTTCTCTAGACTTTTTGAAGGACATTCAAAGCTCTTTTGGATGTTTCTGCCTTCAGTTCTGTTGTTTGTCACAGTGATCCCACACTGCTTCAGTATTATATTGAGGTCTGGGACCTCAACATTACTAATGTGGCCTAATGTTGGCTCTGGGAAGGCCAATCCATGACTGATAGTGTGTGCTTTTTCTATCCAGGTTTGGTTTTACTACCTTGGCAGTGTGTTTGGGATCATTGGCATGCTGAAAATTGAAGCCAGTGTCAATCAGATGCTTTCATAATTCCTTCAGTTTTGATAAGATCTCCATCACCACTGGCTAAAATGCAGCTCCAAACCACGACAGAGGCTCCACTGTGTTTTAGAGTTGGCTGCAGACACTCACTGTTGGACCTCTCTCCTGACCTCATCTGTACATACTAGGGCTGGGCGATATGGACCAGAAGTAATATCTCGATTTATTTATTTTTTTTAGTTGAATGGCAATTATATATCTCGATATTTTTTCTTCCCAAAAGGTGTAAACAAAAAGACACTTCTGAGTCAAAGCTACATGTCCCAAATGTCACACAGGCACTTTTATTAACATTCAGCTGTAGATGTACATGAGAAATTGCTCTAAAAAACTATTGGCATATTTAAATAATAATGCTCCTCAAATAAAATTTTTTTCCCTCTATTAAAAAAAAAAAGACTCTCAGCTTGTGCTATTAGGAAAAGATACAGAGCGAAATAGCAAAAAGGGAGTGTGGTGAAGTCTACTTCACTGGAAAGTGCTTCCTCCCGTGTGTACTCGAGTACATGTAGTACTCTGTGCAAATAAAACAGGTAAACAGACTGAACAAACCTCCATCCTTCAGTCAGCAGGGTTCAAACAGGAAACCCAACGGGCCCACATGCTCAGTGCGGCGTCTGTAAACACACAAAAAAGAGCCACTGTTAAGATCACGTGACTTACGGTACAGACCAATTTATGCTATCTAGTTCCGGTGTGGCCAGGGACTCTGCGGGGTCCGGGCGACGCCAAGGCGTACGAACGGACGCAGTACGACGGCTGTATGTGCATAAAACAGGGCGACAGCGGAGGATTTCAGGCTTCTGAAAGTCGCTGACGTCACCGGGAAAAGTCGCTACATTTGTCGCGAGTCGCTTTTTGGAGAGAAAACGTCGCCAGCGGGGTCTGAAAAGCCGCTAAATCTAGCGGCAAAGTTGCTAAGTTGGCAACACTGCCATGCTGTCGCTTCCTGCATGATTTACAGGTGAAGCGGCGATGGAGAGAGGCGGGGCAGGGTGAAGCTGCGCAGAGACAAACTGGGAGAAGAGAGAGGTGAACTGGTGGAGCTACAAGTATGATTGTAACGCGACTATGTCGATATTGTCTATTGCGTATGAAAATATATCTATTTCTTAAACTGGATATGTCGCCCAGCCCTAGTACATACCGACAATGATTTATACCAAAATGTTCAAATCTGTATTCATCACTCCATCAGACCTGTTGCCACTGACTTTTCAGAGGTGTTCTTGTATAAATTGGCATGTCTCAGTCTTTTACCTGTTTTCCTTAACAGTGGCTTCTGACAGCCATCCTTCCACTGAGACCATTTCTGATGTTTTCTTGTTTTTTCATGTTAAGGACATGACTTTCAGATGCTGTAGATTGGGTCTACTACTACTTTTATCCCCCACGTGTCCACTTTACTCAGTATTTAATTTTTTAGGACGCAGCTGCACACCATAATTAGTTATGTCAGTATTTTGGCTAACAGCTCTTTTTGAATCACCTTGTTGGTGCAGAAATACTTTTTCTGTGCCCGTCAAACTGTTATCTTTGGCTTTTTTTTTTTAAGGGGTAACTTCTGATAAACCAACTAAAGAAATGGGAATGAAATTATGCAATTATGAATTTCAGCAAGCTGATGGTAACAAAAGTGCCTAAAGATAAAATGTAAAATTCTTTGCTGTTTTTTTTAAATCCTTGAGCGATCCGTAGGTCAGTGTTGAAGACTGTTAACGAGTACTGGACTGAAAATGAGTGTGAAAAGCAGCCATTGTGTAAAGGAGAGCTTTGAAAGACAATTAAAAAATGACAGCCAGGCTCCTTGGAAGCAAAATATAAAGAAGTGAAGGATGACTTGAGGCTTTTGCACAGTACTGTAGATTCAGAAGGGAAAATACAGATTTACCATGAGGAAAAAAAAACCACAGGTGCACGCTGACATTGAATTGCTATGTTAAATAAATCCCAAATTCCCAGCTAAAGAACCCGGAATATTTTCTGAGGTTATAGCCATGAATTTGCAGGAAAAAAAATTTGAGATTAATTTTTTTTTTTTCCCCACCTCAGAATCTTACCCCCTTCTCTGCAGTAGATCATAACTTTAATTTTGTGTGCGTGTGTTGTGTTGCTGCATGGGGTCACGGTCTAACTGTATGCGTAGTTTGAGTTGCGTCTGGACGACAGTATACACGCAGTTTTTATTAAAATACAGCAGCACTGCAGTAAATCATGTATTCATTAAGATTGTAATGTCAGAGTTGTTTTGAATTGCTAAACTATGATTCTCATATTCTGCCAGATAATTGTTGACCGGTAGTCTCAAATCCCTTTCACAACGACAACAAAAAAAACCTCATGAAAACCCTGCAGTGTTAGCTTTAGTGTAAAAACACGTGCATATTATTGATCAACAAAAAGTGAACAAGTGAATGAGGGCAGCATTTATTGCAGGATTATATTTGATTGTATTGTTTTAATCCAGGTGTACCCTAATAAACACTTGGTGGTCTTAAAAAAGGGGGGGGGGCAGCAGATGCCCGCTATCATGCGTATCTGTTGGCTCTTTATTATGAGAATAGCAGTTAATAAGTATGTATGTTTCTCTGCACTCGAGCCAACAATATCCAGTTGCTCATGTGTTACATACTGTGATATGAGCTGCAGTCTAAATGGTTTCTGTAAGGATGCTGTTTCAGTGACAGGTCTGAACAACGGTCTGTGGCAGTACTGGGGGAGGTGGAGAATCTGATGAACCCCTGCATCTAGGATTCAGTGATTTTTATTTTTTGCCTCACATTTCTCATGCATGGACACAGAAACGATGTTATAACACAGATTTTGGGCAGTGACATTTTCTGTACATTAATGTCCAGGTTCATTTCCTGAACATTTTCTCTGTAAAATATAAGAAATGTAAAGCGTATTTAGTTGAATATCGTATATGGTAAGCATGACAGTGTGTGAAACCATTGTTGCTTTGAAAAAGGTGGTGGTATTGTTGTTGTGTTTGCTTTTCCATCAATGATGCCACGTTGATGTTCCTGCTGTAATCTGTTCCCCTGCTTTGGTTTCAGATCAAAATGGACCCAGAGATGGACTCCCAGCTCAAGATCGGCTTTATCGGTGCGGGGAACATGGCTTTTGGCATCGCCAAGGGCATCTTGTCTGGTGAGTGCAGAGAGGACAACTGAAGCAGTGAAGATGACTCTGACTGATGAAGATAATGGTCTTTACTATATGCTCTCTTTGTAGGAAATGTCCTTCCTGCAAATCTCAAAGTGAGTGCGCCATCCTCGAGGAATCTGGGACGCTTTCAGGTAGTTTTTCCATCGTATTTACTGTCGTATCATTTAAGTTCTCAATGTGGATCATTTTGCACGGAAGTAAATAGTTATGGTGAAGATCTCCCAGTTATAGTTTGTTGGACGAGGTTCCTTGTAAATGCATGTTAATCCTGCAAATACACCAGGCAAACCAGAGTGTATCCAGACAGCTCCGCCCAAAACTTCAGCAAGAGTAGCCAGCAGTTATTTCTAAGCAGTGTAGGTGCCCATAATGTGTTTTCCTTGTCATGTACATGGAGCCTAATTCTTGGAAGCAGGTTTAGTTAACAACTTTGAGGATTTTTTAACCCTGAGACGAGGGAGAACCTGGCATTTCTGTTCCAGAAAGAGGGCTAACTTAAACTCTTGAGTCAGTCATTTGAGTAAGAGATTCTGTGACCTTAACCTGCTCGCTGACAGGTTTTCTTCAACAAAGTTTCTCTCCTCCTGCTCCTGAACCAGCTGACTGACACTCAGTGTCATGCCCTCATTCATAAAGTTACCATCAAAACACACAGTTGTGCAAATTAATTCACAGAAGTTAGCTTTGCAAACACTGAAATCCCAGATCCCAATTCATGTAGTCAGTATTTAAGGATGGCGACAGTGATTACGTCTCAGATTTATTACCAGATCAATAAAATCTCCAGTCTCATCTTTCTAACTCTGTGACTTTGAACAGTAATGCAGCTCTCAGACTGTCGGTTTCCTTGCACTGCAAATATTTGCTGTACCTTCCTGTAGCAATCACTGTTTAAATAAAGCTTATATGTATAAAGCTTTAGACACAACATACTAATCAGTGATCAATTATTTGTCCTGTTGTAATCAGTCACACTGATGGAAAAATGTCACAGTTGGGATCTTGAAGATGAGGCTGGAGGTACTTTAAGGCTTTAAAATGAAGCTACATATAATTTTACTTTTTAAATACCCGCTGCAGACGGTCTGTGTCTCCTGTGTTGAAATGTGTTCACAGTTTGATATGCAGTCTTTAAATGATGTCAAACCACGTTTTGAAAGGTACAAGTGTCTGAAATTTGGAGCCTGGGACACCAACATATTTTCCTTTGATAATCACCTAAATACGACTCAGACCCAGAACCAGGTCCGCCTGAAGGTAGCTTATCACAGGCTCCATAACGGATCAGCAAACCAAGTCCGGGTCCAAGTCCACTTGTACCGCAGGATGGATCCAAAACAGGACCAGATCCGGTTTGGCTCCAGTCATTTGCCAGCTCAGCCCACCCGAATCCATTTTGGATCGTAGCAGCTTATTTGGTCGTGTCACGATCTGTATCCCTTATTTAATAGTGATCATTGTCCCAAAACTATACCGAAGGATTGAAAATGTATAAAAGCTTAGACATTTCTGATAACATGTTTGCTTTTACTGATAAAAGTCACATTAAAGATTTGGAAAACTTCCCTGTATTTGCTATGTACTTTTAACTCTTAGTATTAACAGCTCTGCCTGTAAGAGAGCCATCATCCATCAGTGAAGGCTGGTATTATGCTGGGGAACGTTAAAGCAGAGGTTTTTTTATAAATCACACTAAGCATCTTTATCCAGGAACGGCAGAAACCATGAAACTCTGTTAACAGAAAGGAAGATTGCTACCTCCCATCAGTAGATTAAACTTTTACTGAATAATTATTGAAAAAATTAAATAGAAATGGAAAAAATAAACGGTTTCATAAACAGTGAGTTTGCCTGGCCGCTCTCTCACCCACAGCAGTGATCATCAAGCTTCAGCCTACCTCATTTTTCCCACATTAGCAGCTTTATTGCTCGATTTAATGATTCTTCAGACTTTAGAGCCTTTTTTTTTTTCCCCTTAAAAAAAAAAGAAGCATATTTTCATGGTGGCTGTAATGAATATTGAATATTTTTCACTTTTCTCACCAGACAGTGAAAAATACCAATCAGTTTTCTTTTAAAATGTTCCTCTTGCAACTTCTTTTTCTTGTTTGTTTTTTCCCTACCAATGGTATAAAAGACATGCTCTTGCTTGTTGCTCAGTAGATTATTACATTAAATTAATTTTCTATTGAGCCAGTAAACGATTAGTAGTTTAAACTAAACTCTAATCCCCTAAATTCTCAAACAGCACTTTGCATGGCATTTGACGCTGACTTGCTAATATTACTGAAACCGCATTCAGTGTCTTAATTGGGGTGGCTGTGGCTCAGGAGGTCGAGCAGGTCACCTACTAATCGGAAGGGTGGCGGTTTGATTCCTGGCTGCTCCGGTCTGCATGCCAAAGTATCCTTGGGCAAGATGCTGAACCCCAAGTTGCTCTCTGACGCAAGCGTTGGAGTACGAATGTGTGTGAATGTTAGACAGTAAAAGCACCTAGCTGAGTTACACATGTACAAATGGGTGAATGCAAATGTGTCGTATAAGCATTTTTTGCTCAGAGTAGAAAAGCGCTATATAAGAACTAGCCCATTTACCATATAATAATGCCTTAGGCTTGCATAGCGCTTTACAATTCTGTGCACCATTCATTCACACCTCAGTCATACTTGGTGGTGGTAAGCTAGTAAAGTAGCCACAGCTGCCCTGGGGCAGTCTGACAGAAGCGTGGCTGCCAATTCGCACCTGCGGCCCCTCCAACCACATTCACACTTAAGCAATGTGGGTTAAGTGTCTTGCCCAGGGACACGATGACAGCACACGCTCAGACGGGGTCTCGAGCCCACAACCCTCCGGTTGCGAGGTGAGCGCCTACTCACTGCGCCGCTGCCACCTGCATCACGAGTTTGAAAAGGTGTTGCGGCAGCAAGACCTGTAATCAGTGTCATAAGCAAGCGTACTATATAAGCTTCTGTCACAGCTAGTGCATTCGGGTCAGTAACATTACTTCGGCTTGCTTTTAGGAGCTGGGCATTGCTGTAACTCACTCCAACATAGAGGTGGTTTGTGGGTCCGATGTGGTCTTTGTCGCCGTCAAACCTCATCTGGTTCCACTAGTTCTCAACGAGATCTCACAGCACGTCACTGACAGACACATGATTGTATCTGTTGCAGCAGGAGTAACACTAACAACACTGGAAGAGGTGAGTGCCACAGCTGGTGTCTTTGAAGGGACAGTTCACCACTGAATCAGATTTGTGTGTGTGTTTTTTTTTTTTCTCCTCTGGCCTGTAGTCTGTTTGTCCTGTTGTGGTGTGAACCAATTTCCAAGGTGGCTGTAGAGATGTCTGCCTCCTCTTGTGTATAAGAGAACAACTTTCTTTTAAAACGTCTGTAGCAGTGTCTCTTTATAGAAATTGTGACGTTAACTCAAATTTCACAAATCTCATTGTGAGCAGTTTCATGTTGAAACTACGCTGCTTAAAAACAATAAAAGGAACGTTTTTTTTTTAAATTAGAGCGTTGTTAATCAGCTTCAGCTTCTTTGCTGTTAATGAAGGGCAACAATGAGAGAATCACCAAAACAGGAGTGGTTTTACAGCTGGAGGCCACTGACATTTTTTTACTCCTCATATTTTTTGACTTTTTTTTTTCACAAGTTTAGCATTTTTCTAGGGTCAGTGGTGATACCTGGCTCCTACAGGATGGCACATCAATACGTGCCATTGCCAGAAGCTTTGCTGTGTCTTCCAGCACAGTCTCAAGAGCATGGAGGAGATTCCAGGAGACTGGCAGTTACTCTAGGAGGGCTGGACAGGGCCGTAGAAGGTCCTTAACCCATCAGCAGGAACAGTATCTGCTCCTTTGTGCAAGGGGGAACAGGATGAGCACTGCCTTAGCTACAAAATGATCTCCAGCAGGTCACTGGTGTGAAAGTCTCTGACCAAACAATCAGAAACAGATTTCATGAGGGTGACCTGAGGCCCCAGTGTCCTCTAGTCCTCTGCTTACTGCACGGCACCATGGAGCCTGATTGGCATTTGCCATAGAATACCAGAATTGGCAGGTCCACCACTGGCACCCTGTGCTTTTCACAGAGAAGAGCAGGTTTAGCCTGAGCACATGTGATAGACATAAAAGGGTCTGGAGAAGCTGTGGAGAACATTATGCTGCCTGTAATATCATTCAGCATGACTGGTTTGGTGGTGAGTCAGTGATGGTCTGTGGAGGCATATCCATGGAGGGACACGCAGACCTCTACAGGTTAGGCGACGGGACCCTGGCTGCATTTAGGTATCAGGATGAAATTCTTGGAGCCATTGTCAGGTCCTGTGTGGGTGCAGTGGGTCTTGGGTTCCTCCTGGTGCACAACAATGCCCGTTTTCACGTGGCAACAGTATGCAGGCAGTTTCTGGAGGATGATGTTTATAGATTGAGTGGCTCCCATGCTCACCTGACCTAAATTTAATAGAACACCCCTGGGTTTCAGTTTCAGTCCATCCAACACCACCAGGTTGCACCTCAGACTGTCCAGGAGCTCGGGGATGCCCTGGTTTAGATCTGGGAGGAGATCCCCAGGACACTATCTGTCGTCTCATTAGGAGTATGCCCTGACGTTGTCATGCGTGCGTATAAGCATGTGGGGACCGTATGAACTACTGAGTACCATTTTTTTGAGTTGCTGCAATGACATTTTGGCAAAGCCTGCTGCATCATTTTTTCCTTTGATTTTCAGCGTGTCTTTGAATCGGTGTCCCACTGCAGGTTGATTAAGCTTCATTTCCATTAAACTATGTGGCATCCTTACATTCCTAACACATTGCCCACTCCATGTCAGTATCGCAGGTAAACTAGATTTAATTTTAAGGTGACCTAAACCTTTAAACCAAATACTGACCTAGAGATGTTTTCTCTCCTCATCTCTTAACTTAAAGCTCCTTCCTGAGAACTCCGTTGTCATCCGGCTGATGCCAAATCTACCGTGTTTGGTGCAGGAAGGTGCTCTCCTGTTTGCCCGGGGATCCCACGCAAAACAGGAGGACAGCGCTCTGCTTCGCTCCTTACTACATCGCTGCGGTTTGGTGGAGGAGGGACCTGAAGCCTGGATTGACATCCACACCGGGCTGAGCGGCAGCGGAGTAGCCTTTGTGAGAGCGCTGTTTTGTACGGTTTATTTTATCTGAAGTCTTCTTGTAAACCATCGTAATTTGAATTTTCCTCAGACCAAACACATCAGTCGCTCACCTGGGAGTTGTGAAAAGTTTATCTTGGGTCCTGCCCTCTTGCCCCTCTGGTTATTTCCACCATAGTCACATGAAGTCACAGAATATCATTAACTTTCTTTGGTCTCGCAGCTTTACACTCGTATGTGTTCTGCATTCATTCAACAGAATCCAAAAATTAAGTGTACATGGTCAAAGAAATGGATTTGTAATGGGGCGGGGTGCTGTCATAGTAAAGCCAGTGAAGATGTGTGCATCTGTGGTGTGAATTTGAACATCCTAGGTGAGCTTGTTCTCAGGTTATGGTCAACATTAAAGCTTTTGTGGAACATGCCGACGCCAAGGCGATGACAATAGCTCAACTTTAGCTGAGCTAAAAAAAATGAATTCATCTTTTTAAGCCCTTTGTTAGAAATCTGTAAAGAGATGAAAGTAAATAAGATGAGTGCGATAATGACTCATAAGTGGAATTAAACGATGACTAAATTATCATCTCGTTAAGGGTTTTTCTTTTTTGTATGATTGGCCATGAACGTGATATTCTCTGTGATGGATTGCCTAGATAGAAGATTTTTAATAGAATCTGCGGGAAAGAATAAAGAGGTTGACTGTATGAAATATACAGTTGAGCTCAGAGGTTTACATATACTCATCATCTCACTCCTTCAGCGCAGCAGAGAAACAGCTTTGTTCACGTTTTATTCTGATACATGTGATTTTTCTCTGCAGGTGTACCTTTTTGCTGAAGCCCTGGCAGAAGGAGCTGTTAAAATGGGCATGCCAAGTGCTCTGGCCCACAGCATTGCCTCCCAGACTGTTCTGGTCAGTTTAACAGTGTGCACACTTGCATTTCACAGCAGTTCGCATCAGAGCTCTGACTCCTGAGTGTCCAAACACAATTTATGAACGCTACCATGTCCTGCAGGGTGCTGGGAGATTGTTGCGTGATTCTGGGAAGCATCCAGCTCAGCTTCGCTCTGAAGTCTGCACGCCGGGCGGAACAACCATCTATGGGCTTCACGCGCTGGAACGGGGCGGCGTGAGGGCGTCCACCATGAGTGCTGTGGAGTCGGCCACCGAGAGAGCCAGGGGAACTCGGCCAGAAGTCAGCAGCGGGGAGCAGGAAGTGATGGACGATGTTTGCCTTTACGAACTACTCATTGGACTTTTAACTTGAGAAAAACCTAACTTGGAACTTTTTTTTTTTGTATTTTTTTATTTTTCCCTGGATCACACAGCTCAAAAACAAAAATGGAGTTGTCACTTTTTAAAATCGCATTTTCTCACCTTTATTTTTCCTTAAATGTGCAGTTCATGCATCTTTCTCATGTCCATGTCTTTGCAAGCATAAATGCAGACCATATTCTTTATCATCGATCTATCCATGAGCCCCTCCTATTAAACATCTTCACTACTGTACTGCCTTACTGGCCTTGATTGGGTTATTGTGTGGATGTAATGTAAAGTCAGTGGATAGATTTTAATTATTTAAATAATTATTGTATTTAATATTTTGCCAAATAAAGCATTAATCTAAATTTAGTATAAGGATGATCACACTTATGTATCTGTATTCCAATGATGGTGTCCCGGGTGTAGCTCATGTATAGTTGTGTATCACACGATGTATAGAAAAATACTTATATGAAATGACAAGTATCTTAGGCTGCTTTTCATAAAGTGTCATGTTAACGGGTTCTCTGTGCAGTTCCTTATTTTTGTGTTTGCTGCGCAGCCCATCAGCTGACAGACTTTATTTCTGACCTTGAAAATAAATGAGAGCGAGCCCCCCTGCAGTGACCAGTTAATTATCCTAATAAGAAATATTAATAGGCAGCCATGTGGATAAAAGTCTTTTCTTTTTTTTTTTAAAGGTCAAAAGATTTCCAGCTTCATTAATTTCCTGTTTTAATTTGTTTTGTAAAATTACACATTGAGTCGGTGGGCAGCCAGGAATTGGACTGCTGAGGCCTCTGCCTTTGACTGCTTCCTGATCCACAAAGCAGGTGGTGTGGGCCCACAAGAGGGTGGACTCGTGGCTGAGTCTAGCTAGAGCCCTGTGGGTTAAGGTCCAGCTACCAGGCACGTGCCACTCCTCAGCCCTGTCTCAGCTCAAAGTTGGGGCCCTGCTGACGCCCACCTCTTCCTGCTGCAGGAGAGGTGGGCCTCAGCTGGCATGGGGGTGTCCCCAAGAGAGGTCTTGTCACTTTACGGACTGCAATCCAGACTTGTGTAAGCAGTAGAAGATGGATGGGCAGCGTCACTGGAAACAGAAAACAAGCAATTCACAGATAAGAAAAGGCACTGTGAAAATGTGAATGTAATTTTCTTAGAAAAATGATACATATCTCCCTTACTTAGTTGGCTGTGAGTCAGCATCCTAGCCTGTTCATTTGCACTGAATCTATGAACAACAGAAAAATAATAATCTGAAAGTAGATGTAATATTGGTCATTAGTCTTTGCCACAGACAGCAGCTATAGAGTATGGGTAAATGAGTAAAGACTTGTAATAACTGAGGAGTATAAGGTGTCATAAATAGTAAAAGCCTCTCATACCAGGACAAAGGTTGGAAATAGTTCATGTGTAGCTTTACATTGAATTGTGACCTTAATTTGGTGAGGTGTAAACACTCCTGTGTTAATAACGATACATTTATTCCAATTTTCATATATCAAAAGGTGCATGACATTTAACACAGGACATGAGGCAGCATTAATGATTCATCCTTCCCTCCCCCACCCGCTAAGATCACACAGTCACCGCTGCTCCTTGCTTCCTCTCCTCTTCCTCCTTCCCGCTGTAACTCACGACCAGAGAAACACGTTTTATCCACGGCCCGGCCTCGCAAGGACAAGACAAAAAAAACCACAGCAGTAAGTAAGCTCAACGCTGACCGACAGCCAGGTTTCCGTGTGGTTCTTAGTAGCGGGAGTCTTTAAACATCCTTGGGAAACTGGTGGATATTTAGTGGTTAACAGAGCAGGGGCTCGGCCGGGGTTATCCGAGGCTAGCGAGCTGCTAGCTGGATGTAGCAGCGTGCTAGTGCTAACACTGCCCGGAGTGGCAGTCACGCCTCCCGGATACCGGCTGCAGTGACCGCCTGTGCTGCTTCAGTTTCTGGGTCTTTGTCGGTATTCAGCAGTAACTCCTTACTGTCACGTTTTAAAACGAGTAGCCTTATTCTGGTGCCCAATGAAATGGGTGCTGGCAGAATTAATTCTAGCTAAGACCTAGTTCAAGATGATGAAAGCTGGCTAGGGTTAGCAGGGGGCGCACCTTTGCAAGTTGACATCTCTGCTGATGCTCTGCTTTTGTTGGTTAGCATCTGGCACGACACGGAATTCTCTCATGATATTACACAAGTCTCTTTAATTGGAAGTGCTGTCTTAAATTTAGGTGTACAGCTTGAACAGATCAGGCAGGAGGGATGACTTTTTGTTGTTAAATCACATCTATCTATATATGTAATCCTTTTTGTTTGTGCAAATCCCTGTCCACCACCCTTTTAAAGCTACACAAAAGAAGGGTAGCTGATGGAATTACATTATTACTTCTGAATAGAAACCGCACCAGTAATATAGACCTGCAGAGATGCACAACATCAAAGAGTCAATCAATAGAGCACATACTGTATACTGCAGCAGGGTGTTTAGAGTTTTTTCCTCCAAATTATGGACACACAGGGATATCATCTAAAGTGAACCAACCAAAGACCAAAAACAATCGAATGGTCCGAGTATAAGTCCGAGCCCGGGGGATCTAAATCGAGCACTATAGTTTATTTGGTGTTGATCCAACACACAGCACACCACCCTGCTGAAATACAGCTCGAAATAGGTCCCAACTAATGGAGTATTAACGTTTGTTAGCAAAACTCTTTAGGTGTGTGGCAAACATTTTTGAGAGTGGATACATTAATGAAACTGATGCCATTAGAAAGACCTTTCTAATGATACCAAGATCACTTTTCAGTGGCAAATAAGAGGGAAGTTATATTAATTAAAGCAGTAATGAGCTCAATCCTGGTCTGTAATTATGTGCATAAAACAATTAAAGAATCATATGAGCTCACTTTGTGACCTGATTCTGGGTGTTGGTAATTGCTTTATTTCCTTTATTTCCTACCTCAGTTTTTAAGATCTTGGTGTCATTGGAAAGACTATCAAACACTTTTGATAAATGGGTAATATTTGATTTCACCGATGAATTCCTATTTGAGGTGACTGACCCTGACCCACGTCGAGGCAGGTTCAGAAAAGTTGACTAGTAGCAAATATAATTTGCTACAGAATTGGCACAAATACTGTCCAAAACATTAAGAATAATGCAATAAAATATTCTTTAATACCCTGAAATGCCCGGTTGATAATGTGGATGTTTAGCGAGTACCGTCTCACTTAGAGAAATCCAAAACCAGGCTCCGCGCTGAAGCACTGCTGGGCAGTAATGGCGGATTGCCACATACCTATGAAACTAAGCTAAATATAAAAACTGCAGTGCTCTGCTGTTTATATGAAATCTTTTTGTGGTGCCTATGGAACAATGTGTTTAGTTTTGTATATGCCAACAGTGTTATCTTCTAACTATACAGTGTTTAAATCACTACATAAAGCTCAAATTGAACCTCCCTTCCTAACAGTGGGAAAGAGTAGTCACTGCAGTTGAGCCTAGTCAGCAGGTATTTAAAAAATTTTTTTAAAAAAGAAGATAAAATCAGTTCTCCACATTGTATTTAATTGGTTTGATTTGGTAATTAGATTGAGGTTCGGTAGGTGCTTAACCAGCAGATGTCCACTTTTGATAATGTAGAGAAAAATGATCTGTGCTTCCATTTGAAGAGAGGAGGAAAGCAGATGAAAGGGAGGGGGTGGAAATTGGGCTTTTTGGTTGGATCCAAGATTTTTCTTAATGTTTTTGGATGATATTGGATTTCAGTGAAAGCATTTTCCACATTCAGCATCATACAAGACTACCGTAAAAGAGAAACTGTGTAAAGTCTGCAGGAAGGTTGACTTTGAAGTCGAGCAGTTGTTCTAGATAAATCTGTAATGTGAAGCTTGTCTCCTCCCACTTTGCCTTCAGAATTTGACATGTGAGTATTCCTTGTAACGCTGTCATATACCTTGTTTTGAGCACAGTAAAAAGGAAAGATGGACGTAGTATCCTGGTTGGAAAAAAAGAAGCCAACGCGGAAGTGCCATAAACCTGCATTTTTGCCTGAAGGGCTCCAGATGGTGATAGCTGTGGTTGCAAAAAGCATTCCGGTCCTTTAGCAGTCCATCGAAACACTTTGATGCTGAGTTTATTGTCGTAGTCATTTTTGGGTCGCACTGAATAAAAACTTAAATCTATTTTGGTCATATCCATGATATTTTCCACCTATTCATTGGCTAACGACTCGTCAGTCACAAGTTTTTAGCCAAATGGCAAGCGGTTTCACATTCACGCCTGCTCCTCCTCATCAGATCCGGTTTCTTGCAACCAAGATAGCGATGGTAGAAATGTTCATCCCAAGGCCTCAAAACGAGAGTTCAGGAAAACAACGGGTGGCGTCACAGTATCTACGTCCATCTTTTATAATCTTTTTTTTTTTTTTTTTTGGTGCCGTCTCCCCTGTATTGTTTGATTCATTTTGCGAGGTGGTGATTGTTAAATTTCTTTTCAATGGCTTGCGGTTAACTGGATGAGAGAACGTGTTGAGCATTTGACTTTGACATTAGTTGAGCTCAACACCTTTACCGAGGAAGGTGAGTTAACAGATTGAATAAGATGATCTTATAAACATAAAGCAGGAAATGATTTCCCAAACTATCTTACTAAGCTCTGTGTGAACATTAAGGGAATGCATTCATTGTATTGCAGTATGATTCTCAAACTTAAAGATGCATGATTTGGTGCATGTCTAAATTAATTACCTATTGTATTATTTATTTATTTATTTATTTTTTTGCTTGCCTGAGCATGTGTTGCTTTTCATTGATCCGTAAATCTTTTTCTTTTAGACTCATGGCGCCCCTTTCTTTCCTTGCGTGCTGTCATGTCATTGTGTTTGTTCAGTGTTGTGATGCTGTTGAAGGTTTGTAAAGTATATAACGAAAGCTGTAAACATAAGAGTGCATTATAAGGTCAGTTTAATGGATGTTTCCTAGTTTTCATGAATCTGTAGTCACAATGCTAATAATATAGAAGCTATGACGGGATGCAGGATGCCTTCCTAGTTTTGATAGGATTAATACAGGTTGACAAATCCAATTCTAGACAATTCATGAAAATTTGAATCCATCAGCCTGCATTAGCATCGGCAGATATGTTAAAATTATTCAGTTTCCCAAAATCAGGCAACCAGCCATTGCCTGTAGAAGGATTGGGTGATATGACTGGAATCTTATATCCCGGTAACAATATTGTATATTTTCTGCAAATTCTATGAATTGTTTATGTAATAATCAATTAGAAAGGACTATTTTTTTATATCATAAATTATATTCTCACAAATACTTGAGTCATTATTTTCATGGCTTAAATCAGGCATTGAAGTCGGTATAGATTGATTTGCTTTTTCACAGCATTGTCATTGTGAAGCTTAATTTAGACTTCTGCATTGAGTCAATGTAGAGCCTACGAGGTGGCTGACACTGGTCCCAGTATTTACACCTGTGCAGCTGGGCCAGTGTGTAGTTATATTCTTAGGGAGGTAAATGTCAAGGTGTGACATAAAATTTCAGAAGGCTTTGCTGTTACAATGTATCTGCCACATATATTTAATGCAGAAGCCTAAATCAAGCGTCAGAAAGAAGGCTTGTGAACAGGATTTCACAAACCCAACAGGCGATTGAGGGCTAGTCATAGTTTTGCAGAGACGTGACCATTATGATTAGTGAAATCCTAGTCACACAAGCCTACAGACTGGTCCGTGACCCCCCTGGCAGCCACTAGTTGCTAGGGGAAAGTGTATATTCTTCAGCCAGCTGGCAAAAACCTCCTTGTGATTGCTTTGGTCATTAGCTTACTGCTACGTTTGAAGTTTGAATAGTTTGAATGGACGTGATGGATGCAAGCACCGAGCTGTGGTGAAACTGAAAAGTGCAGCGTAAACCAGAAATGAAGATTCTCCTTCAAAGTAAAAGTTGAGCCTATTGAAACATGTTAGCTTCAACACCTAGAAACACCTTTTACTTTGAAGTTTTATTACCAGTGGGCTAGTAGTTAGAGAGTATTTGCAGATAAATCCACAAGCAGCCAAACCAACTGTTGGCAATTAAAGCAGTCACTGGGAGATTTTTGGTGCAGCACCTTCTTTGTAGCTTATTTCATCCAGCAGCAGCCAGCAACCTCCAGGAACCATTACCGGTCAATTGGGGAATACACGTTATTTCCCAGCAACCGGTGGTTGTATCACATCCAATATGGCAGACTTACTCTTAAGCTCCAAAACACTGTCTGTTTTGGAGCCAGCATCAAGTTGCCATTAGAAGAATAGTAGTTTTTGACACTAGTACATTGGCTTAATTATTTCCTTTTATTATTTATTGAATTATTTAATTTAATTATTTCATTCTAAACAGGTGAAGATTAGATATGCAAATAAAAGAATATCAAAACCTTGCATATAGTGCTGTGAGCTTTTTCTCAAATGTGATGGAGGCACTGACAGCAACAGGAACCAAGGCTCCACAGTGTAGTGGTTAACACAATCGCCTAACAGAAGAGCGCCCCGGTTCAAGACCCAGAGGCAACACAAATTGCTGGGATGATTGTGTCAGGAAGGGGATCCAGTGTAAAAAGCTGCTCCAAATCAAATATGCCGAACTGTTTGTTGTGGCAACCTCTGGCACATAAGGAGAGCAGCCAAAGAACATTTGAACAGCGACCACTAAAGAGTCATTACAGAAAAACTATTTACTCAGCTGAATTTTGAGTTAAATTAGCAAAATGAAATCCCCCAAAAAACTTGCTTTGGACTTTGTCCAGTTGCCCAGCCCATGTCTACATGGGCTTCTTCTGAGTTGTGCATGCTGCTTGAGCTTCTCTGGTGCTGATTTGTAGAATTACTTTTGTAGTGTTGTCATAAATGCACCACTGTAACAAAGCACACGTTTAATAATTCATTAACAGTACTGTGCAAAATGGATCAACCCTTTTGTGTCTTTAATCCTTTGTGTCTCTCTCTTACTAACCCAAAAGCCTGTACCTGTTGTTCTCTTTTCTGTGTCCCCACAACGGCTCAAAGATGTCTAAGAAGAATGCCCAGAGCTCTGTGGACGATCAGTCAGAGCACGATCAGCCTGTCAGCCCTTGTCAGGTGGATCAGTCCACAAAGGCAACGCTGGGCTGTAGAAACAAGGCTGAGACACGCCAGAGAAACGGAGAGACGGCATCATCGTCTCCAGAGAGCGGCAGCTTAAATGGAGAAGGAAAGCGTAGTGGGAAAAGCCGTCGTCGCAGGAAACGTTCGTCTAATCCCGAGAGCCGCTCAGAGGAAAAAGTCGACAGGCTCAAAAATGAGGAGAAACCGGACAAACAACGCAGGCAGCCGTCTGATCACCTCGCTGGGTTGATTGGTCTGCAGTCTGAGTGCACCAACGTGTGGTTTGAGCGCAGCATCTACGAGCGGGCAGAGAGTCTCTACCAGTGCTGGCTGGCAAGCTCCTCTCATGCGACCAATCAGTCAAACAGGTCGCCTCCGTCCTCAGGGAAACGATCAAACTCTGCATCCAGTGTGGCTCCACCTTCTGCTGGACCATCATGCCATCATGGTGACCAGGTGGCCTGCCACCATGTTGTACAAACAGTGTGGGTAAATAAGACAACCTTTGACCAAGCAGAACGCCACTTTGTAGAAGAATCAGTGCAGCGATCAGTTCCAAACTCTCTGGACCTCCAGGCTACGCACAGCCGCTGCACTGTATCCAGAACACCTGACGAAGGATATCAGTCTCTAACCCCAACTCCTGCAACCCCTGTCATCCAAGCAGCCATCACGCCAACCATACGGCAGTCGATTAATGGACTGCCCCGCATCCCAGTGGAGCTGCTTAGAGATGTGTGGCTAGACAAACCACTTTATGACCGCGCTGAAGCAGCCTTTTACCAAAACCTGTATGGTAACAATTCCACCAAACGGTCCAGCTGCACCTCTACTTCCAGAAGTAGCGACCACCCTCAAAGCCTTGTAGAAGAGGAAGAGGAGGAAGAAAATGAGGAAGTGGTAGTGGAGGAAACACGGGTGGTCCCACAGTGCAAAGCAGAGGTCTTCCATGCTCTTCACCCAATCCAGGAGGAAGAGGAGCCAGCTGAGCTCCCGGAGAAGGAGGAAGCGGCAGACGAAGGAGTTCACTATTTCCTTCATCCGGACAGTGAGCGGGTGTGGCTGGACAAGTGGCGGTATGACGCTGCTGAGAACCATTTCCATAGTTGCAGTGGGAATAAGGCCTTGAAGAAGGATCGCAGGGCAGAAGCAGAAGCCTCGTCAGTTACCTCCACCGCCCCACAGAGGGACAAGTATGATCAAACCGGGAGAAGGGAACAGCTGCAGATGTTTCAGTTCATCTTTTGTCCTTTTTTTGTGTCCATCAAACCTTTTCCCTTTTGTTTTCCTCATGAATGCTGACTTATTTATTTTGTTTAAAACATTCGTTTTCATTCTTCTGTGTTCAGTCTTTCCTTATGCTTTGTGCTTGTTTAGGATTTTCCTCAGTGACTGTATGACCCATTTTTTATTTTTGCCATCTTTTTTTTTATTTTTATTTTTTAAAGCTCATTTGTATAGTTGGATTGGGGGGGGGGTTGTTTGAGGAGAGAATAACTTTTAAAAAACTTACAATAAGCCCGTTATAAAATGAAGAGTCAGATTTTATGCTGTATATCGAGCGATTTTTAAGTATAAGTGGTAGCAGTAATATTAATATAGTTATCTTTTCATTTTCCCTGACCTCCTGTGTCCTGGTCATACATCCCTTCCTTGCTTTCCCCATCTGCAGAAAAATGAGTGCAGTGGACTTTCTGGCCCAGGAAAAGATCTGGTTTGACAAACCGCGCTATGACGAAGCAGAGAGACGTTTCTATGAGCACATGAACGGCTCGCCGCAAACCGCAAAGGTACCCGCGCTGTCCTACAAGTTAAACCTTGAGCTTCAAGCTTTCAGTTCTCACATCTAATATGAAACCGCTGTGCTGTATTAATGTGGATGATTTACATCTTCAAGTGTCTTGTGTAGAGATTAGACTCTAACACTACATCAGATATTCTCGTTTATGCTGTGCTTTATTAGACATCGACGTATTTGGTCTGAAATACAGATATTTATCAAGGTGCTATTCCACAGTCTGAATTTGAAGCAAGTGGTGCTTCATTTTTTTTTAGCCCTGGATGTTTGCTTGAAAGTAAATATAAAATAACAACAGCCATGTTTGCATCGAACCAATCAAACAAGGACATGAAATTATATCATAATTAGACCTTTAGGCGCTCCTCCCTTCACAAAATCAAAGATGAGTGGATTCTGACAACTTTTCATTTTCTTTAAGGATGTTGGTGCCAACACCATTCTGCAGGATATTGCTCGTGCCCGGGAAAACATCCAAAAGTCTCTTGCAGGGGTAGGTACCATTGAACGTGCTGCATGAACCTATTTCAGATTAATGCCCATGTTTGTAGCTTCAGTATCATCTTTCTTTCTTTTTTTTCTTTTTTTTTTTTTTGTACTTAAACTCAGGGGACAGATTTAAATTGAAGTTAGTTTGTAAAAAAGAAAATGATTTCAGGTTATTCCAAAATAGCAACAATCTAATGTTAGCCTACATGTTCACATAATTCCCAATTCAGTCTACACATCAGACACAGTGACCATCTTATCAGAAAGAAATACAGTGCAGTCTGAGCCCAGCATAGCTCACAAATTTATGTTTGAAGTTATAATAAAATAACATAGCTATAGTGCTAATGTTTTATGGGGACAGTCAAATATGCGTGGGGCCACTTGCCCTCCTTTTTCTCTGACCTTTCCTAGCTTCTATTTCCTTGAGGGAGATGGATTAAACTAACTGTTGAAGGACAGTTTGACTGAAGCTTGGTAATCTGAAGGCTCCAAGATAGAAATTTGATTTTTTTTTTTTTTTGTGTACAAACATCCACTTGTAGTCTGATCTCTTCCATAACATTCGAGCTCTGTCTTCTTCCCACGGTTGCTCCAGTTGCTTTCTGTTCTGTGCTCCTCATTTGCTCTCCTTTTGGCTTGAACTTGATTAAATCCTGCTCCTTCCCTTCTCCTCATTCCCCCCCCCCTCCCTTTTTTCATACCTGCAAATCCCTCCCTCCCCCGCCAGCTGAAGACTACACTGTGTAACAGAGGGTCTGGTCAGCCTCCCATAAGCCAACATTCTCAGCTTGTAAGTGCCTCCAAACCTTGTGTGTCACTGGAAGCACTGCTGTCAGTGGACTTTGTTGAAAACCACACTCTGCTGCTCCGAATACTTCAGCTTGCAGACGCCTTTTTTTGTGTGCAGTTTCCAATGCAGATACAAGCACCCAAATATTTCTACCGGGGTCCGTATACTGCTCCCATATGTACGCTGTTACTTCCTGGCTGAGACTGCAGTCTGCTGTGTTTTCACATATGGGTGTTCTGCCTAATAGCCCAGTTTGATGAGGACACTAATATTCCTCGTCATCTATCGGATGTCGCTCTCATTAAACTGTATTGATCTGTTTCCGTTTCTGTCTACGCTGTGCAGAGCACAGGGAGCAGCGGCATCGGAAGCAGCTCAGCCGATCACGGAGAACTCGTTTCCCGCATCAAGAGCCTGGAGCTGGAAAACCAGAGCTTACACAAAGGTGGGTTTGTTTTCAGCTTTGATCAAATGCTTCTTTGCATGCATCTGAGCTATTTTAGTGTCCTTATCCAGTGTTTTGGTATTATTATTATTATTATTAGAACTGTGGCTAACAATGATCAAATGACTTTGAGAAGACGTTTTTTTATGTACATGAATAGATTTCCAATCAACAACCTCTGCAACTGCAAATCCAGGCTCCAAGTCTAGCAGACCTACAGAGCTGGGGAACATTTGAATAAAATACAGAAAAGTAAATGAACGTGATTAACTCCTGATCTAAATTTGATTGATTGTAATGTTAAATAATTGTCTTAACTCTCTCACGGTGTTTGGTCATTTCTGTATCAGGGGTGTTAATTGTTAACAGTGCGCTAAGCTGATGTTATTGAGTATGCTAGAAAAAAACCCAACAACAATCAAAACAACTGTGTGCTAGCATAGCTGCCTAAACAACACACCTAAAGCTGGAAATGCGTGAACACACTGCGCCAGGGAATTCAGACATCGCCAGCCTCGAGGTCTGCTGCCTTAGATTTAATTCCTAGGCGAGGATCTGATTTGGTTTGGATTTGAAAAGACTGACAGTGATCAAAAGACGGCAGTTTGCACTTTGTGAGAAAGCGGCTGCCGTTAAAGATGGCTCAGCTATTAACCTGTTCCATCATCTCGGAACAAACCACCGCACAGAGTATGAGGAATATGAAAGGCTTTGGAGCCCGCTGTCCAAGACAAACCTAAACCAGCTAAGGTGTCTGACAAAACACACACTCAGCAAACTTTAGTGGATTCATTTGCTAAAAAACGAATGGATGGGTGTTAATTTCCTGTCTCAAAAGTATTTTACAAACACATTTTTAAACAATGCAAAATATCTTTCATCATCGTTATTGACAAAATTAGAGAACATATCGAGATATCCCTTTTTTGTCAACATTGCACAACCCTGTTCTGTACTAAGGTTCATGTGTTCCTCATTCATACACAAAAAAACACTGCAACCACGGTGTTTTAACTCCTGTCTCTTTAGTGGTGGATAACTTGAGGGCAGCACTTTCCAAACTGGAATGTCGGGTTGCAGTTCTGGAGAAGTCTCCTGCGGCTGTCAGCCCAGCTCCTGCTCCTTCAGTCCCCTACACAAATGTGAGTGTATTCACACTGCTTTTGTACGCTTATTCAGCATTGGTTTTTCAGAATCCATAGATTCATTTTTCTTATGGTGTTCAGGGCACTACTGTCCAGCACAAGACCACTACCCCGGTTAAGGAGGAGGAGGAGGAGGAGGACGACGACGATATCGATCTGTTTGGTAGTGATGAAGATGAAGAGGCAGAGAAACTCAAAGAACAGCGATTGAAAGAGTACGCAGAGAAAAAGGCCAAGAAGCCTGCCATTATCGCCAAGTCCTCCATCTTACTGGATGTCAAGCCTGTAAGTCTGTGTTCTGTCTGAACTGATGTAAATTATCACTGCGTCCCTCTTGAGCCAGAATTATTCGACTATTAAAAACAAACGGACTCCAAGCCTCCCGTTTCCTTTTAGTGGGATGACGAAACGGACATGGCGAAGCTGGAGGAGTGCGTGCGCTCGGTGCAGGCCGACGGTCTGCTGTGGGGGACGTCCAAACTGGTTCCCGTGGGTTACGGCATCAAGAAGCTCCAGATCGCTTGTGTGGTGGAGGACGACAAAGTGGGAACAGACATGCTGGAGGAGGAAATCACCAAGTTTGAAGATTACGTAAGTCCTGTGCAGTACTGTATGTTCTGTATGCGGAACTCTTCACGGCAGGAAATGCTGATTGAAATCATGCGTTTCATATTTGTATAGTGCTTAATGCTGCGAGGTAAAGACCCACAAAATAAGAGAGAAAACAGTAAAGCTGAAACATTTCATAACATGAGCAGTTTCACAAGAATAATCTGAGTTATTTCTCTTTGGTGGTTTGCATCAGGAAGTTTAAAGAATTGTTCTGGGACACTTTTAATTAAAAATACTTTCTTTTCTTTTTTTTGCTGTATTTCAGGTCCAGAGTGTCGATGTAGCAGCATTCAACAAGATCTGACCCCGTCATCCTCCCCGTGTCTTTGTCATGCCTTGTTTCTCTGCTGATTGTTTCAACCGTTAATAACAATAATAATAATAATAAAATAACCTCTTGCACTGAACCTAATGTCTCATGACGTCCTCCTTTGGAGTGTTTTGGCAGAAGTCTCAGGAAATAGAGTTAAAACTTCCTGTATGGCTCAGTACTGCACGAGGAATGTGGACAAAATGTCTGAAGTTAATTTTATTTTTTTTAGGATTTATTAATATTCAGAAGCAGGTTATGTTCTAACTTTAGGTTTAAATCAAGCTCTCAAACATCTGAAGTCTCAGGAAATAATTTCTGTTGTCCAAAGTGGGAAACGTGGCAGAATCACAAGCTTCTGCTGCTGTTTTTGTGTCCTGGGCATTTCGCAAAGCGCTAACATGTTAACAGGACACAGTTGGAACTTTACAACTTTCCACTGTGGAAACAGCAAAGTGAACCAAACAGGGACAGAGTGGATTAGTGTGTAGAAACCACATATAATAGTTTGTAGAAATTGGATGAATATAACAGACCTGCAGAGGCGATGCTCTGGAATTCAGTGATGCAGGCTCTGCAGCTCTTCTTTCAGGCCTGAGATGGCCTTCCTCACAGGCCCAAAGAAGATGTGCGTGCTGGTCAGGGGCCGAACTACAAAATGACTGACGCACCTGCAGCAAGAGAAAGAACAGTACTCAACACTGAAGTCCACACACGTCCCTCATCTTTTGATATCAAGTCCAAGACACAGACATTTGGATGCTCAGGTATTATCTTCACCTGTGCAATCAGGGTCTGGTCCTGAGTGTGTTACAATTTCTCCCGCTCAGAGTCTCTCCTCCTCAGCTCGATCATCTGCCACTCCAGACGCCGCACGTGGTTCTCAGCTCGAGTCACTTTGGCCTCCTCGTTAGCCCCGAGGAGCTCTTTCTTATCCACCCAATGGTGCTCCGAAAAACTTCCCCATCAGCTCTGAGAAGATCCTGCTGCTGTCCTTCACCGCAGCCTTAGCCAGACACCGTTATTACCTTGGTATAGAGACTACAAGGCTCTTTAATCTCGCTGTTACTGTAATACCTTTGTGAAAATACAGATAACACATGTTGAAAATTATAGCTTGATTGTATAACTTTCATCTTCAGTGTGTGTGATCATTTTAATAAAGTCCTTTAAAGGCTTCTGTAATGAGTAACAGCACTGTGATTGTGGAACACTTGGATCTTTCTTTACTACTGCTCTCAGATTATTGAATATAAATAAAACAAATTTAGGCTTTAAAACTGATGAGCAGCAGATGGAAGTGACTGATTTTTTTCTTTTTTTTTTACAGCAGATTTGCACACCAATGTTAATCTGCTAACCAAGATCACGTAATGTTGCGTTTCACCGTGCTGCAGACTACACTGGCAGCTTACCAATCGACAAGGTGTCTGATATGCAGCAATCTGCTGGAGGAACAGGAAACGGGGAAGGAAAAAACAGGAGAGAGGAAAACAGCTGAATTTGTGTTGAATGCTATTTCTGGGTTGCAGCGACCGCCATTCAGTTTGAGTGCTGGAAGGTGGGCGTGCAGATTTTGTCAGGAACGGATTTTGAAGCAGAGATTACAGGTTACGACTGTGAAAGAAAGCTGGGATGTAGTTTGTTTATGTGGTCGTTGGGTTCTGTGTTCAGGCTCCAGCAAATCTATTCAGAGGGTTCTCGTCCTGCTGAAACTGTAGAAATAATCCAGTCATATAAGATAGAATAAGACAAAAATCTGAGGGCAGAACAAGAACCTTTACTTGCTGATAATACTTCAGTTTCTTTATTTAAGTTAACATATAAATGTAGGAGTTTTAAGTCTAATGGTATATTTTTTACAATGTTGTATTGGTCCTTTTATTCCAGTGGAGGATCTGGTTATTTGTTCCATTTCTGATCACACAGTATTAAAATACACATAAACACAGTAACACAAGCTTAAGTTCTACAGAGCTGAAAAATGTAAGTACAACATCAGATACAATACATGAAAGTTACTTTACACACTAGCTGTAAATTTAACCTTGTTTGCCAATCCTAGATCTGCCTTTCAACTTACTTGAATTAATAACGAAACACGCTTATTATGTGTTTATTTATTAAAACTGATTCTGGGTCACAAGGTAATGCCTTTTGACGATGTAATGTTTTCACTTGTCCACTAGATAGAACTATTTAGTCTCGTCTTATAGGCGGGGTAGGAAGGCTTTTCCTTGTGTGATAAAGGAGGTCACTCAGAGAGCTGGACTGAGGTGAACTCTCAAACTAAGATAAGATTTTAAAAAAAAGAAAAAAACAAACACTTTATTTATCCCAAAGTTGGGAAATTCCTTTTCCCAAATTCCTTTTGTTACTTTAAAAAAGTAGGTTAGACACAAAAACTATGTAAAAAAGCAAATATATTAACATGTAGCTTAATAAGAATAAAATATAAACAAATTGAAACAAATTTTGTAAAAGCTAACCTTTAATCAAATATGAGTACAATAATGTAAAATAAATATATATTTGAATAAAAAATATTAGGTAATAATATAATATGAAAAAGTGAAATGGCAAGAACAGAATAATATATGATAATATAAAAAGCCTACATGTATGTGAACCTAGTTAATTTATTCAAAAAAACTAAAGGAAGGAATATTTAGGATGGTGTTTAATGTTCACTCTAATTAGTCTTCTTTGGAATCAGAGCAGCAGATAACAGTACAGGGAAATCATTCACAGGTGGATCCAAACACCCAATTACTTTTTTGATAAAGCCCATTACCCCTTAGGAAATTCAAGATGGAGGCCAACACTGATGCTAATGGGAATGTTTTTGTTTTTTAGCATATAGGCTAGCCACACATCAAGAAGGCCCACTGGACATATCGCATTTATGTTGGTGTTTGATCAAAAGTTTCTGCACTTTATCCTCAGGGGAACGGGATGACGGGATGATAGCTGCTACAGTCAGGAAAAAGTTAAGGGTGTGCACTAATATGTGCATGTGTTTACCTTCACTGGATGTTGCCCTAAAGTCAAGGAGCAACAACATTTAGATGAGTTGCACATTTTAGAACTAGCAGTGCTTAGTGCTTTTTGGATGAGTGTGGGTCGACCAGTTCCACTAAACCAGTTCTGTACAGATTAGTGTGTGCAACCTGGTATGAGTCACAGGTGACCCTTCCAACAAAGGGAAAACGTCTGCGATGTTCTTCAGCTCTGAACACCTCGGTTCTGCAACAGGCAAAACACAAAGCGCTCTCCGCGTCCTGAGCGCTGCTCCATTTTTCAGTATTTTTGTGAGGTATGTGATTATTTTTACTCGAATCCTGAGGGAACCCCCATTTAATGGAAGTTAATAAATGCATTTAATCTAATTTGGGGATTTATTTCTACCTTTGAAAAAAGAACTAACAAAAACTTTCACTTTTCCCCCAGGTGGGAGCTTGACTTTAAATGAGATGTTGATTTGCGCTAGAAACAAATGAAACAATTATACCTCACTGACAGGTTTCTGCCTCTCTTCCCTGAAGAAAAAAACAAGCTTTAAAGCGCCAACAGTGAATTTAATGGCTTGTTAAAATACTGGGTTTTTGCAGCAGCGGAGCCCCTGTGGCCTATTTCACTTTACAGGCAGACTAATGTTGCCTCAGCTAACAGCCTGTCTGTCTGATTATGTGTCTGTGCATCCTTTGACAGCCTGCTCCCTATAAAAGAGGCCCCGTCTGGGCTTTGAAAGGTTGCAATGGGCCCACGATGACAGACGGATAGATGCATGAATCGATGAAGAAAGACAGGGGAGGTTGTGAAGTAGATGTTCTCAGAATAACGTCGCAACATCTGTCTTTTGGTCAGTCATGAGTGACCCAAGCAAAAGTCAAAGTCAAAGAGGAGCAAACGCTGTGAGCGACGGGAGCATTTACTGTCCGAGACATCATCGGCCCCAGGAGAGAGAGACGGACAAAGGAGAGGGTGGAGGAGGAGGAGAAGGAAGAAAACCACAAGAGACTCCTGCACTCCCCACAGATTTGAGCAAAGGGAAAAGGAAAGAATATAAGCATACATAACAGAAAACACACATTTTCCATCCCTTAAGTTCTGTAGCTTTCTTTTAATTACGCTCTTCAAAGGACACACAGAAGGAGATCGTGCCTTGGAATAAGAAGCAGAAATAAAGCAGATAAGTAGCGGCCTAGTTTGCTATGCCAGGAGTAGTTATAATTCAAAATTTTCTTCAAACCACAACAGAAGGATTGTCTCTTCTAATATGTTCTACGTGTGCATATATAAATACATAAAGTACTGTGTGAAAGTCTTGAGCCAGCCCTCATTTCTTTATATTTTGCTAAGCAAAACAGAGTTTGTACCGTTCTAACGAGCTTGGAAGTCAATATTTGGTGTGACCATCTTTGTTCGTCGACACAGCCGCCACTCTCCGAGGCAGCTTTCTGTCATTGCTTTAAGCGGCCTCCAGGAATAGCTCTCCAGGCTTCTTGAAGGACATTCAAAGCTCTTCTTTGGATATTGGCTGCCTTTTGTTCTGTTCTTTGTCAAGGTGATCCCACACTGCTTCAGTAACGTTGAGTTCCAGGATCTGGGGACACCAATCCACGATTCTATCAAATTTCTATCTGTGCGATGAAATGAGCCAAAAATTTCAAATTTGGATTCATCACTCTACATCTGTTGGCATACCTCAGCCTTTTCTCCTCGTTGTCTTTACTTATGAATGGATTCTTGGCGGCCATCCTTCCACTGAGACCATTTCTGAGGCTTTAGCAAACAGCAGATGGAAGTTCTTAAGTTTCTGAAGGACATGGCTTTCAGATACTGTTCATCAGTGATACAGATATATTTTTAGGCCTGACGCTTCTCCTTTTGTCCTCCACTTGTCCAGTTTCCTCATTTTTAAACCACACACCGTGCTGAAATATTCCAGGTTTTCAGCTAATAGCTCTTGTTGAATCACCTTGTTGGTGCAAAAATATAATTTCATGCCTGTCAGACTGTGTTATCGTTGGCATTTTGGGGAGATTCAACTGAAGAAATGGGAACAAATGATATGTTTTTGTGACAGGCGGCCAGTAACAAAGTGCCTAAAGATACAATTTAAAATAGGTTCTTTGCTATGTTGTCTGTGTAAACACAACACTGGTTCATCCCATGAGTGATGCCTTTATTGTGCTTGAATGATTCATATACCAGTCCTAAGCGACTAAACAAACAAACAAATAAAAAATTAGATAAAATGAACATTCCTCTGCAAATAATAATTAATAATGCCCATGACTCCCAGTGTAAATGACCAATATTACCCTGTAATTCTTCTGAATTGGTTCAGTATGGATAGTGTTGTTTACCTGTTCCTAATGATACTTAAAATGTAGGGAATAGCAATTGAATATTTTAAAGCAAATTTAGAATCACCAACCTAACCCCAGTCATTATAAATGTATTATTTATATTTATATATTGTATTGAAGTTTGTGTCCCAGTGGCAAGTGGGCCACATATCAGAATTAGCACTTTGCACATGCCTGTTAGGCGGTTAGCAATTTATAGCCAACTCCCTGTGTTGTTTATGTTTTTTGAATCGAATTTTCAAGGAAATCACTTTCTCTTGTATTTTGATGAGTTATAAAGGGTTTGAACCAGTGTGAGCTGAGGTTTACAGGTTTGAGCTCTCTCGGTAAATGGAGCCCAACATGTCTGCAGGATTTTGTGTGTGTCCTGCCTTGTCCCCCCCCCCCCATGATTTAAAACATAGTGCGTACATATAAGTTAAAATTGTGTTTTAATCCTGCAAGTTAACAGCTGTTTGTTAAATGTTTGCTGCTTGTTTTGTTTGATTTCCTTTGTCTTAGAATGCTGCAGCTCGGCTGCAGCTCGGCTGCAGAGCGTCGTTCCCCAGATGTATCACAGCCTGTGCTGCAGGATGAAACCTCGGTGATTGTGGCTGAGCAGGGAGACCCTGGTGGTGCTGCTGTCCATCCATGTCCAGCTACCTGGGACTCACTCCTCAGCTAGATAAATAAAATGTTTTCTTTTAAAAACATAAAGAAACGCTTTCATTTTCTCCCGATCTGTATTCTTTTTGTCACAAAATATTTCTTAATTCCTTTTCAGGACACTATAATATATTCAGAGAGAACGACCTGTCTCCTCTCCCCCTGTATCCTTCTCCATCTCTCAGCTGGTGCTCCCTGGCCCCTCGTTCTCCTCCTTTTCCTCACACACTGCTGAATTCTTCCTGCTTCCCATCCTTTAATTTTGTCATCAAAGATGGGTTTCAGTGGTGGCAAAAGAGCTTGGGTTCTTCCTTCAAATGAGCATAAAAGGGAGAGAAAGGATATACATTCAGAAACTTAAACTAGAGAAAGAAGAGGAGTAAGATCAGGAGCCGACTGCACAGCGTGTTCCACCGGCAGATGGAAGAAGTAGTTGATATCGACAAAACCCTACCGATGGCTGGACAAAGCTGGGCTGAAAGACAGCACAGAGGCACTAATCATGGCAGCACAGGAACAACCCTTAAGGACAAACTCGATAGATGCTGGGGTCTACCACACCCACCAAGACTCCAGGTGCAGGCAGTGTAGAGACGCCCCTGAGACAGCACATAACAGCAGGGTGCAAGATGTTTGCAAGCAGAGCATACGTGGAACGGCATAACCAAGTGGCCGGCATAGTATATGATACAGCCCGCAGCCTTAAACCTTTTTTTTAAACATGGTGTGTAATTCCCATAACAAGACATGACTGGAGGAGCCAGAGACCAAAGCCAGGAAATTACACCACAGGTAATGAGCTGTGATAAGAAACGGCTGTGACTCAGGAGGTAGGTCAGAGGTCATCTACTAATCAGAGGGTTGGTGGTTCGATCACTGGCTGCCCCAGTCTGCATGCCAAAGTATCCTTGGGCAACATGTCTGCTGCATTGTTGTGTGCAGTTGTTTTTGCTGAGAGGCACCAGCGGCTTTAATGATCAGATCTTGGTTTTCCTGTGCGGCTAAAGCTCCGATCATTTGAGGATTTGTTGTGCCTGTCTGGGCTAACAGAGTCCTCTTTGGCTACCTTTCACACATAAACCCACACACACACACACACAGAACTCCAATCTTTTCCCATGCTGATCAATAAATCTGATAAGAACTCCATCCTGCCAGCTGGCAGTGAGTAATGAGCTGAAGAACACATGGTTTCTCCCGAGGGCCAGAGTGTTGCCCACATATGAGGAAGACACAGAGGATGAGAAAACTTTTATACGTGTTCAGCATGATGAGACTCCAGACAAATGTGTTCACTAAACACATAAGACCCAAGTCACGCTATGAGGAAAAAAAAGAACCCAGAGATCAATGATTTAGAAACAACAGCAGAGTAAATATCCATCAGGCGTACATAAGGGCACTCTTAGGGGTCGTGCTTTGGTTGAAATGGTGAATTGGTGTAATGTTTTTAATGCCAAATAGCATTAAACCACCTGTCACATTTCACTTTTAGATAATTAACTTATTCAGTTACTGCTACTGTTACCTGGCTAAGTGAGGGAAAATCTAAATGTGCCTCAGATTACACAGTGTCAGTGTCATTACGATTTATCAAAACCAGGGATAGGGGTACATTGACTTATATAAGTGCTTTTCTACTCTAATTGAGCACCCAGTCACACACACATTCACACAGTCCTTTTATTCTCTGCCTAAAGTGCCTTGTCTAACATTCACACACAAACTTACACTCAGGGGCCACTTGGGGTTCAGTGTCTTGCCCAAGGATGCTACAACATCCATACTGGAGGAAATCGCCAATTAGCAGACAACCTGCTCTACCTCGTGAGCCACGGCCACCCCAGCGGAGGGTGGAGGTAGCATCAGAGGGTCTTCTGGATTTCCACCGGGGTCAGACTTCTCTGGTTACAAAAGCACTTCCGGGTTGTACAGAAATCTCTGGGAAAACAGGCCAAGCTGCTAACCAAAGAGTGTGTTGGATCCTTTGATCCGCCCCATTTTAAAACACCAACATGATGATGGCAAAAAACACTCAATTCCAGACTTCATGACACAACGTCACAAACCAGCGGGCAACATAACGGTCGCTACGTCTGTCTTTTTCTACTGTGTCCTCTCCAATGCATCACTTTGAATGTTGACTAAAACTATAGGAAATAACTGCTAAGAACACACCAAAAAGACATCCAACACACTGTTAGTGATGAGTCTACCTGGTCTAACCTACCCGCCATCCTCGAAGCTGGAACCACACAGGTTACAAAGTAAAGCTACCCTGGGAAAGGTCATCGTCACAATGATAAGGTAGGAAGATTTACACCGGTCCTTCCTCCTCCCAAAGTCATTCTTAGTCTACTTTTAGAGAGCAGTCGGCCGTTATCGTGGCACAGCTGTGCATCCTTTCATCAGTTTGACATTTACCCCTTCATCACAGGGCTGTAGTCAGTGAGCAGACCTCTCTGATACTTCGCTCTGTGCTGGCAGCAAGAAACACCTGGGAAGACATTACCTGTCTCATCAGATAATAGAACGGCCTGTATGTATTACATATCGTTATTACAGCCTCACACTCAGTATGGGATTTATTTTTGATAATCAATCAGAGCATCTATTCATTTTCACAGCGCTCTGAAAGGCGCATTTGTAGAAGCAACAGCTTTGTTCTCTCTGCCCTAATTTTCCCTCGTAGACCAGTTCACACAAATAACGCTGTGCTGGAGAGAAAATATTGCGGATGTGCTCACGAAGGCTTAGTCAGGCCCAGCCCAAGTGTTTTGGAGGACATTGCTGCACTGATGTCTGTGGGTTCAAGGTTTTAAATTTGTTGCGCCGCTTATTAAACTCCGCTAGAAGTGATCATAACTGGACAGGAAGTGCTAGTTATTGACTAGCAAGCTGGTTTAGTAAAACTAAATATACAGGCACAAAGCACACAGATACTTGCCAGTAAAAACAAACAAAACAAACCAAAAAAAAAAAATCACTCACAAAAACAGAAGCTCAAACTTCTTCCATCGTCTGTATCACACAGCAGGCATCATTATTTGTCAGCTAATTCCAATAAATGCTCCAAAAGACCCAAACAAAGGAAAGGTTTACACTACTCTGGCTTGTGACCCCCTGAGGCTGGGTTTGTGTCTCCTGCCAGTACCGAGCTGGGATCTTTTGCGTGTAAGGCGAATGTGTTAACCGCTACAACGCAGTCGAACTAGATTAAATGAAACAATCATCAGGGTCACAGCTCTGTCCAGTGAGGGTTGTGTTATCGCTACAGAAGAGGAGCGAGCATAAAGGGAATAAGGTGTTCCAGCAGGTCATTTCAAATGCAACGTTTCCATCAGCCCAACAAACATCAGCAAACATACAAACTGTTTGTGTGCAGTTTGTCACACAGTGTGTCTGCTAGCTAAAGGTCCAGCTGCTGTATTTCCCAGAACGAGAGAGACGTTCACTCAGAGGTGGAGAAAGATGTACAAAGAGGAGAGGACAGGGAGCAGAGAGGTGAGATTTAAAGGTAAGGAGTGCTCAGGGACATCTGGTAAAGAGGACATTTAAAGGTTACATTTTTTTAATCAGATCTTGGATCTGATGTGAAGTTATGTTTTTTTTTTAACATTGTGAAACATCCTGCTAAACAAACTGAGCTAGACCAACTTTGTGTTCTTGAAAGGTTGCATGAAAATACTGCAGTTTAGCGCAGGATAAACAGGTCAGCTTGCTGCACTGTGGTGATTTTACAGTAAAGCTCGGTGTTGGACTGGTGCACAGTGGCAGCGTTCATGGTGCGAGCTGGGCTACGTTTAAGCTTAAATTCACTGACTCAATTCAACATTTATACCAACTGCAAAGTTTGCATCTCATGTAATAATATTTTTTATTACATTAATATAGCACACGGTTCAGTTAGCAAAAATAGCTGGTAGAAACATCCTCCAAAAAAAAAAAAAAGATATAAAAAAAGAGACATCCGCCAAAGAGCTGCTTTTACTTTCTTTACCCTGTTACTGAAACAAAACTGCATGCATCAGTTTTTAACTGTGGAATAAAAAGTACACGTCCCTGGGGCTTTGAATAGCTGTTTCAAAGATGGACACTATGGACTAAGAAAGTTTCATATCCTTTGGAGCCCACCATGACTGAGACATGGACTGTATATAAAGATGAATTCCCATTTTCAGATGTTCAAAAGTAAGGGGACAGTTGACTGACAAGCAGTTTCATGGCCGGGTGAGGCCTGCTCCCGGACAAATGAAGGCGATATAATATCAAAAGTTGATCCAAACTAAGTCTACAATCAAGAGACGCCTTCACGAACAGAAATACAGAGTTTACAAGGTGCAAACCGCTGATTATGCTTAAAACCAGGAAGGTCCGAAAACATCTAAAAGAAAACACCTCAAAGAGCGACACAGTTATGTAAAAAAAAATTAAAAATCTTTAGGCAGATGAAATAAAGGTTAAGGTGTTCCAGAATGATGGAAAGACAAACGTATGGTGGAGAGAAACAGCTGGGGACCCAAAGCATACCACATTATCTGTCTAACATGGTGGAGGCAGCATCATGGCATGGGTATGTGTGGCCGCCAGTGGATCTGGGCCAGCAGTATTTATTGATGATGTGACTGCTGACAGTGTGAAGTGTGCAGGGCTGTACTCTCTGCTCAGATTCAGCCAAATGCTTTCAAACGGATCAGACAACACTATACAGTACAAATGCAACACAAGAGTTTCTCAGACCCACAAACAAGAAGGTGGCTGCAGTAAAGGCCCAGTGGAGCAACGCAAGAGAGGAAACAACACTTGGTGACTGTGATGTCCATGGGTTCTTGGCTTCAGGCAGGTATTGGCTGCAAAACTACAAAAATGGTGTCCTAAACATTATGGAGGGGACTGTATGTGTCGCTGGGATCCCGACTCCTGATTGGCCCAAACTTATCAGTTAAACTTTTCTTGTTATCTAGGTGACATTGCTTTTTTTTTTTTTTAAAAGAGACGACAAAAGAAAAAAGTCTTCTGTTGTTCTTTTGTAAAACTCCCAAACTGAGGTCTGTGATTACCTTAATCAGAGCAGCTGTCAATCAGCATCCTTTTTATAGCATCAAAGAACCAAAGAAAAACAAACTGGTGAGGAAAAAAAGGGAACACCTGAATAAACATCAGCATGATAAGGAGCATTTAATAGGTCAGAAACTACGTGTATTTAAGGTGTTTGGCTCGTGCGCCATCCAGTTACATGGAAGCAAAGAGCAACTGACTTTTACTGCAACCAGCCACCAGGGGGAGATGGAGAGGTTCTGGGGTCACTTCTGAGAATACGTCACAGTCGCCTCTAAATGTACGGACTAAGGTTGAGGTGTGAAGAATATCAAGCTGATTTATATCACATGTAGGATCTAACTATGCGGATGAAAAGTCAGGGTATCTCAGCCTCAGCTGAGTTTGAGCAACCAAGTCTTATTAATTTGTTCTTTACAACCTTTTTTTTTTTTTTTAATAGAACAACAGCAGCATGTTCTATGCTGCGGGCATGTCTTTATTCAAATTAGCTGAGAGACTCATACAAGGACACGGGAGAGAGAAGCTTGCTGGGTCGAGAAGCTGCGCCCAGTTTATCGCGCTCTATGATATAATTCATTATGCATGAAGGCCCAGATTCTTTTGTAGAAAATCAATAAGTGCATCACGCCTGAATTATTGAACAGCGACAAGGCTTGCATGTTTACACCGGTGGCGACCGGTGACCAGGAATTTCATGAATTAGGACAAACACGGATGAATTAAACATCAGAGCAGCTCCCGCTCCAGAATCGCCGCCACCGCCGCGCCTCTGAGAGCCCGAGAGCCATCCAACACAGGGAGGACGCAGGGGCCCCTCGATGCTGGCAGAAGCTTAGAAGCAAAAATCGGCTAAATCTGATGAGTGCTCTGTACAAACAGGCAGTCTGCAGGCAGTGCTGAGAGGTAGGAATGAGACACAGGTAAGACATAAAACCCCCCCTGCAGAATATTCCCAGAAGGAATAAAGAGAAAAATCTTGTTAATCTTTTAAAAAGACACAGAAGACAAGAAGAAGTTCATGATGAAGTCTATTTTTTTTCCAAAGATTACAGCCATTGGAGGAATCATTTCCCTAATTACAGAAAAAAAAACTACATTGGGAGGATAAAAAGGCAAAAATGATTAATTTATTTTGATTTTTCGTTATATAAAAGGAGATAGAGTCACATAATCTGCAACAGTTTAAAGTACAATCGCTAAAAGGTCCTCGTTGCTTCAGCTGTCCACTCAGCAGCTTCCTTCATCCATCATGACTGCCGAAATGACGTCGACCAGTGTTAAAACGGCAAAAACAAAACACGACTCAACAGACAAAACACAAAGCCTGATCATTTTCCCCCATTTATAAGATTCTGCAGAAGCTAAATAACACAGATTGCCATAACTACACTCTACAACCGTATATCAAAATAAACCTTTCCTTCATTTGTTAGAGCGACAAAATGATTTGCATATTCACAGACATTGCAAAAATAGCCATACAAGGCTTCCATAAAATGCGCACAGCCCTTCCTTCATCAGCGAAAAGAACAGAAATCAACTTTAGTGTTTCTCTAGGACTGATTCTCAGTGTGTAAAGCTGCTCCGTGTGTTCTCTGAACCAATGATCTCACTGCTTTTCCCTGCTGACTAAATCTAAGCGGCTCTTATCGGCCTGTCGGTGTGTTTGTTAGATCAGGTCAAAGCCTCTGATAAGTGGCTCATTGAGGTGTGAAGCAATTATCTCTGTGCTGAGAGACACTTGGCTTATCACTGACCGACACACTACAAGGTATGATTTTTATTTTAATTTTTTTTGTTTTAGGGACTTGAAAACATCTCTTCTCAGTGAGTTTTCTGAGGGGTGATGAGTTCTACGTGAACCTGGAAACATGCTTATTTGACTCGACAGATTTCTGCCGCTCTGTTTTTCTCTAAAGTGGGAAAGGCTTTGTCTGCTCATGTCTCCATTTCTGCTTACAGTGGACCTATTATACTCATTTACAGCAACATCGTTATATTCTTGGACTCTACTATAGCTGCTTTGTATTATTCGCCTTTAAAAAAAAAATTCCTTATTTACCTCATACTGAGCCTCAGTTCATCCACTGTTAGAAACAGGCTTCCACCTTCCTTCTGAAGGTCGCCCCTGTGCTAAACAGTAGGGTGGGGCTTCTGTGCTCACAGACAGAGCTGTGTGCCTCACATGACCATATAAG